>JAQOOD010000003.1:31711604-31870613 GCA_029633175.1 Citrus glauca
ATTGGTGGGAGAAAAGTTTGAGTTTTAATAAAAGTATTATAGAGGTTAATTTTAATTATCAAATAATTGAGTCGAAATAATCTTTTTTCTTATAAAATGTGAGTAGAGTCGACACTCCATAAATATCAGGAAAAATTTAAAGAATCTATTCAATGCTTTAGAAGACATTCAGTTTACACGCCACGAGAAAATCGCAATTGTATAATGTGTTTATAAATATTAATTATAATCTTTGAAATAATATCAGTAACAGGCATGTATAATAATATTAAAAAAAAGAATAAAGTGACTAATAGACAAGTCGATGTGCCGTCAAAATATGTCTAAAATTTCCATTTTGATTTCCTTTACTTGTTGAAAATTTTGTAGGTGAAATCAATTGGATCTATTAATTTTTATATTACAATATCTTTTTATTTAAGAATTTTATTATCAAAATAATTATTAATAAAAATTACATAATTAATCCTTTTCTCTCTTACTCTTTTCAATTTCACAAATTCTCATCAATTTATTTAAATATATTCGTTTAGCCGCAAACAATTGATATCACTTATTAAGAAGAACAAAACTTACTATTTAAAAATGAATATCAATAAATTTTTATCAATCATAAAAGTTAATGAGTGTCAAGAAATTAATTTTTGCTAAACATACAAGCTAATAACTATTAAAAAAATCTTATATTATAGAGATCATATATATTAAGAAAGAGCAAAAAAAGAATTTAAAAAATAGTTAAATTCAGTGTATAGTTTGTAGGATGTGAGAGTGGTAAAAGAATATATAATTGTAAAATAGAGAAAAAGAAAAGGAGATTAGTACAGAATAATTTTGAGATTTTTAAATTTTAAATTTTTAATAATAAATTTATTTTAAAAAATAAGTGTGGAGAAAAATTTGATGGGTTCAAGCAATTCCACCTAATTTTATATTATCAATACACAAATGAAAGTACACAAATACCTCTAATAGAGTGACATAAAGAGTTCTCTAGTCTCTAGGGTTTCTCATTCCAATTTTGAAATTTCCCTACTTTATTTTGAATTAACCCTCTTTGTTACCATTGAATTGTAACATTCAAAATTTGAATATGTTTTTTCAAATAGAAGATTATTGGGACAAAAATAATAAGAAATAGAAAACGTAGTTGAAAAAGGATATTACAAAAAAAAGAAAATGCCATTACCATTCAAACATTTACACAGTAAAGGCATTAACAGCATAAGGCGGCAATAAAACTTACTCACAATAACAAACAGATATAGATAGATGGATGGATGACATTTTTGAAATTTACCTCAAAAACCAAAACAAAAGCAAAAATATTAAAATATTACACCAACTGCTAACTAATTAAACGCCTCGCTTAATCATTTCCAGTCCACTAAACACGCAGATCGGATTCCAGCCTCTGAAGTCTCATCTCATTGTTAAATTTCTTGATGAAAGCTTCAACTCGCCGATTCAACTCATCTTGACTCATCGATTTCTCCCTCCTCAACGACGTTCTGTTACTGAACGTCTCAGATTTCCTCAGCTCACGTTTCGCCCAAGCCGTCGGATCATTCTCATCATTATCACTACCACCGGCGTCCGCGGAGGCGGCGGCAGCCGGAGAGGGCGCATCCCACGTGTCACTCTTCTTCAGCTGTGGCTCCGCTTGCTTCCCTTGGCCTTCCGTTATCAGCTTCCATGTTTCCTCAAGACTGCCGTCATTTTCGTCCTCTGTTTCCGTTTGATTCTCGGGAAAATCCTCCCCTTTTGAGGCTGTTTCTTGAGATGGAAATGTTCGTTTTTCGGTAACCGAAATGGGTCTTTCTTCTTTTGCTTCGTCTTCAACGATCATGGCCAGTGCGGTGTTTTTCTTGATGCCAATATGTTGCTGCTGCTGAGTTTTGTATGTTTTGTTCATTGGTTTGGTTATGGTGTGAGCGTGAGTTTCATCAGATGGGTCGTTTTGGATTTGGAAGGTGGAAGAAGCGGCGATGGTGATGATGATAAAGTTGACTATGATGTAAATGTACGGCGGCGACAGCCAGAACCTCAAAGAAATGAAGAGGCTAGGGATTGTCGATACAGTGGAACAAATGTACGGGATTATTGCCACCTTAAACAGCATGAAAGTTGAAACAAACCCGGCTGACAAAAATAAAAACTTTGCTGCCCGCGTTACTGTCTCTAATCTGCTTGATTTTGGGTCGAAATTTTGAAAAAGATCCCCCATTTTTAAATTTTCACACACAATAAAGAAGAAAAAATAAAGGTAGCTAGATTTTTTCTGTTTTTCAACAAGGGAAAAAAATAAGAAAAGAACATTAAAAGGATTTTTCAGGCTTTGATGGTCATTAAAATGAGACCCAGGAAGCCATTGAAGCTAAAAAAAAAAAAAAAGAAGCCATGTACTTATATATGCTGCTTTGCTTTACAAAATCTGACTGGCATCAGGGAAAAAAAAAGTGCCAGTTGTTGGTACAGAGAGACAGGGGAGAGTAAGGGAGCAGATGCAGAGGCAGAGGCAGAATTGAAGGACGATTGAATGGGCAAGCGAGGTTTTAATTTATGTAACGAGGGACGATTAAAGTTCTTGCAACTTTCCTGCCGGCTGATGAAATCTTGACCGTCTGATGATACAATAATGGTTATAATGATCTTGAAAGTGTTGGAGAGATAAGTTTGTACAGATTAATGTACGCTAAATAAAATCACATTTAAAATGGTTTTTGATTTTATTCTATTAAAGATTACTTTTATTAAATAAATAAATAAATGAAGGTACAGTCAGTGAGTGAGTGACTTCACGATTTTGCACTAACGCCGCTGTGTTATCCTCCGCGGCGCTTGTCCTCATCATTTGTAATTGAAAAGCTGATTTAAGATTTTAGAATAGTGCCTTTTGGGAAAAAAAAAATATATCAACGGCCGTTTGAGATTTCTTTTTTGAAGATTTAAAATTAATTTTTACAAAAATTAAAAGTTAATTTTATAAAAAATTAAAAGTTAATTTTAATATATAATTTTTTAAAAAATTATTTTTAGTAAAATCACTTCATAGTGGATTCCGGAAAGAAGATATCTATGCTTTTTAAATTTTAATTTGAAGAATTAATTTATACTTAATATAATCCTTGCATATAGTATAAAATTTTAAAATTATCCTCATTAATTACAAAATAAGATCATTAATTCTAAGGAGATTATAATCATTATCAATTATATTGAGAGAAATCAAATAAAAAAATTAATAATATAAAAATATTTATTTTCAATTATTATATATACAAAATAAAAATTATTTTATATATGTAAAATAAAAATTATTTTATATATACACATTTAAAAATATATAAATAAATTTTATTTAATATTATATTAATTTCAGTCATTAATATTCTTACGGTAGTTTAATTGAAACATTTACTATATTATATATGATTGCTCTTAAAATTTATAGTATTTATAAAAATAAATTTTATAAATATTTAATTAATTTTCTTTGTAATCGATTATTTTCATATCAAAGGCCATATAATATTATTAAACTGGCACATAGCTTTTGATTTGTCTTTTCAAGCCTTTTATAGTCAAAATAGGTTTAAACAAAACAAAAATTTCCTATTACATCGCTAAAACCTTCTTCACCAATTACATGCATTTTTTAAAATCTATCAGGTACAAGTGTTAAATTTTCATTTGATATGACTACAATGCGATATGCTAGCTTAAATTATCATCCTTAAATCTTATAACAATATCTTAGAAAATTATCTAATTATTTAAGTAAGCATATTTACTCTGAAAAAAATAGACATCTTCTTCTAGAATAATCATGGTCATAGTTTAACTTTTTTAAAACTATATTTTGGCTAATTTATAAAATTAAATAGAAATATACTAAATAGTTTGAACAGTAAAACCAAATTGTTCATAAATTTTTAACTTGATTGATTTTTTTTTTGGTTCAGATTAAAATTAAACTAAACCGAAAAATCAAACGGTTCAAAGAAAAAAATTAAAAACAAATTTTATAAACTGATTGGTTTCCGTTAGATTCAATTCCAAATCCAAAAAAATAAAAAAGCCAATCCAAAGTAAAAATAAACTTTTTTGTTGAATGCACTTTTAATTTGTTTGGATGCGTCTCGACCCTGGAGTCTCTCGATTAAAGTTAATTTATTATTATTGTTTTATTTTAACCATATCCTCAAGCAAAAGCCGATACTCAAAAGAAACAGAAATAATGGCAGTGTTTGGTGAAGCTCTTTTTCCCAAAATTTAAGCAAGAGAATATTTTATTTTATTTTATTTATTTATTTATGGCCATTATTTCTTATTATTATTTGTCGTTTGTCTGACCCCAGGAAACAGCTACGCTATATGCTACCTTGCTCACTGTTTTCTTCTCTATCATCAATCATTTAAGTAAAACTTTTAAGAAATGTGTTTTTCTATTAAATCTTGACTTACGAATAATTATTGTTGTAAAATATTTACTTTTTATCGACGCCAGTGGCAAAAAAAAAAAAAATCTCAATGGTATATACTATGTCGTTCATCTCTTATTCTCTTACAGTCAGTCGAAAAAACCTTGAGTTTTCAAAATTTTTTCTTGTTCTTCAACTAAATGTGATATTACATTTATTTAGTGTACGATCGACGATTTTTAAACGCACAATAAGCATTGCAAAGTGAGGGTTCAATTAATTGGACTGAGTGTCATGATCATGCATCGGCTTGAACCCAATATTTATTCCAATAACAAATGTAGATACGTAAACTACTTTTTTTAAAATAAAAAATAAAAAAATTCAATGAATCAATCAATTATCTTCTGAAATATTTGCGAATTGTGATTGTGAGATAACAAAAAAAAAAAAATCCATGCAAATCAAATTGTAACCAAGTACTATTTTTTTGCTTGTGCTTTGTAATCATTTCCACTTATTAATTCTGTTGGCGACGTGCCTCCTCAATACAATAGCTTATTAAAAAAAAGATCGGCCTCACCATTGTATGTAGAAAGTTGCGAGCAAATCAGGAATCCTAGAAAATGACATTTATTCATTTTTGTTTGAACGTTTATTGAGCTTGTTACTTACAGCTAATATATGTCGTCTACAAGCTTCTACCATGCAAAAAAAAAAAAAAAAAACATAACCCATGTCTCTTTCTTGAATCATCCCTACAATGAATTCTTAGGTTATAGGAGGTAGGCGTGTTTGATGATAAGGGGGATAGTGTGGCCGGCACTAGCATTCATGTATTATTTGACCACTCTACTCTTGTTATCATATCATACCAACTTGCAATAAGAACAGGGGATTGCAACACAGCTAGCAGCCACGAACTTTATTTATCACATGGTTAATTCATTTTTACCTTACTTCATTAGAAATGTTTAGATTAATCTTAATTACTATTGCTAAGCTAAGATTCATACTTACTTATCGAATTAAACTTTTGGGTCTAATAATTTTCTCTCTTATATGATATGAGAATTAACATCTCAAGTTCGTACAAACTTACTACAATTAATGTTAGTTGATGTTATGAACAAGCTTTTAAGCTATCATAATTCATACAATTAAAACCCTATTGATTAAGCATTAACGAACGACCCCGAGTCTTCAAAAACATAAAAAATAAAAGCAAATTTTAAGTACGAGAAATTCTCGCAGCAGCATGCTGTGATTGTCCTTTCTGTCAAAGTCACAAGTCTTTTGTCATTCAAAATCAGAGTCGAATCATTTTGCTTGTTCTAGGGTTTAAACGACAAACTCAAGCCAGTGAGGCACAGCATTTCTCGCCGACTCTGCCAGGGGCCCCCTTACCCTTTCCCCCACGTTCGCTTTCCGAAGGCATTTACCAATAAACCATTCGTTGCTCTACGGGATCAAGTGAAGGTATTTTCACGGTCTTTGAATTTTCTTCTTAAGTTATTGTAGAATAATTATGTTTTAAATTTGTTTTAGCCACTGAAATAATATAATTGTTTAACATCCTAATTTTATTAGCAAAATTAAAAAAAAAACCAACACAGCTGTAACATTCTAATTTGACTTTAGTGTTATAAATAGGAAGATAACCTGTCTTTTCTATTGAAATCAACATATAACACTTATCTTTTAATATTTTTACAATAATAAACAACCCATGACTGTTAAGAAAATATACTCTTTAAAAGTATATGTGTTTATTTAATTGTAATAAATATTTTTTCTTATTAATAAAATTAATGAGGTATTTTATTTAAATATCTTAATTGCATTAATATTTATATTAAAGTCCATTTAACCATATTAAATGTATTTATGTGATCGCCATGTAGATTTACAGAAGACATAAATACAAGTTATCTTATGATTAAATAAATTTAGTTCGCAGTTAATAAATAAAGTTGGGCACTTTATTTAGGTATAGACAGTAATAAATTCATTGAATGATTTGTCTTAATCATGTATGAATTTATTGATGTAGTACGACTACATTGAACAGGATCACATATGAGATTTAATTAACTTTATAATAATTGTCAGACTTATTAAATTTCATAGGCGTTATTATACTGTAATCTTAATCTTGAGTTAATTATGATTTCATTATTGTAATTGTTATTCCGTTTGAGTTACCAATGGGCACGACATATCCTTGTGGTCAAGATTACCCAATATCTTAATATGAGCAATTATAAGTATTGGAGTTATGAATTAACAATATAGAATTTGTACAACACATTTCTTGATAGGTTTTCGATACTTTATCATAAAATTTCCTGGTCAGAGTGTGGCAACATATTTGGTATGTTGAAAATGATCATTACAGAAAACCGATATAGATCAAGGAATAAGATGTTATTAAATTGATTGGACAATTGATATATCAATTTAATTAACGATGTGGTACAAAGATTGTACAATAAAGAAATCAATGTGGCTTGGACAAATTATTATTTGAGCATACAAGTATGGAATGGAAGTTAGTTCCAACCTTTTAGTGGAGTAAATTTAGAATTAAATAATTAGACTAGTTTAATTATATGCCTAATTATTGTAGCCACTATTGTATGTTCCTAAATGATCCCTGAGTTAGCTCATTTAATTGCTTGCACCACTACTGGACTAATAAGTAAGATAACTAACTATTTGGGTCAAAAGTCTAAATATATCATTTAGTGGGAAACTCCATTTAATTAGCTTTTGTGTAAGGGGTTTTATGTTATTTAACAAGGTAGGTCCCTATTGAAAAATAAAATAACATGGGTTTTGTTTTTTGATTGTTTAGAGCCTAGGATTTTCACTAAAGAGTGATATAAAAATACTTATTTTCTCAAAAAAAAGAGAAACCATTTTATGCAGATCGGAGAATAAAATTTTTCTCTCGATTATTGAGAGAAAAATTTTCTCGTGCTAGTTGCTTTGGTAGTGATAAAGGCGCCCACACGTCAAGTGTAGATCAAACTTGAGTCATAACCTGGAAGATTATTGGTGACAGTTCGTAATCTAATAAGCGTGGTAGTGACGGATCGTAATATAGGAACTTAAATCACTTCAGCAGAAAAAGCCAACTCGAATTTTCAAGGTACGATTTCTATATTACAAATTCCTATATATTATATGAGAGTGGTCCTTAAAAAGTTTTATAAAAATTTAAAAACCTATTTTTCCCCAACAATTGGTATCAGAGCAATCTCATATTAATATATAAGAATTTCATATGAAATCATTCTTGAAATTTATGTATTAGAGTGGCACAATTTATTCAGATATATATTATTTGTTTAATATATAAATAAAACATGTTAATGGTTTGTCTTAATTTATTGTTAGATTTTTTATTGTATTTTTTGTTTGGATCTGTAACAAGAGGGATGGTTTTTTATCACCATGTTTCCCTCTTGATTTAGTTTATTGTTATAGAAATTTTGTAAGCCAAAATTGGCATAGGAAATTTGTAATTCATCACTGAAAAATGAGATCAAAGCGACAGAAGCCGGAAATTTTTTTTTCCAACGGCGGCCACCAACCAACAACGAAAAAACACACGCGCAACAGCAATGCACAACAACCAGCGTGCGCGGCCAGTGTGGCCAGCAGCGCGCGCTATGAGCACAGTAAGCAGTGAGCAAGTGCTGGTGCACGCAACTCGCGCTGCTGCAATGTGCGCGGCCAGCGTGGCCAGTGGCGCACGCTGCACGTGCAGTAGAAGCGTGCAAAGGTTTGGTTAGTTTTTGGTGATGTGGTGACGGTCGGCTGGCATCTGGATAGTGGTGGTCGTTTGTGGAGATGGCAGCTGGGGAAGAAGAAAGAAAGAAAAATATGATTTTAGGGTTTCATAGTTTTTATCATGGAGAGCCCTATGATTTCAAAATTTTTTCTTTGAGCATATATGTTTTAACTTTTTGCATTTAAGTCCAAAAAAGTTTTGGGCTTAAAGAATCCTAGTTTTAGGTCCAATTGAAATTTGAGCTTAATGGATTAAAATGCATAGATAAAATTAAACACAATAAATTTATTTTTGGTCCAAAAATTTTATTTGAATAAAATTATTTATTTATTTCCTTTCAAAATTAAAATTGGACCAATTATAAATTTTATAGTCCAATTTCCCCTTGTCCATTAATAAAGACAAACTTATGGAAGATGGACATTGACACGAATCCCAATGAAGATTAGGCTTAGGGTTAATGTATTTTTTCATTATTAGGAAAGCCATGAATTAAGATTATTTAATTATTTTTCTATATGTTATGTTTTAGATGATAACATGTCATATAGAATAGGAAGTGACACTCTATGCATAATAATACATTTCATTCATTAATAATGAATTTCATTATATTGTTTGAAATTTACATATGCTTAATAATATTTGATATCATCTAGATAATATTATAGGAAGCATGCAATTAACAATATATATATTTTAAAAAGGAAAAATCAATTTTAAAATATTGAGTGAGAGAGGGAAAATTCAAGATAATTTTTCCCAGCGAAACTCTGTTAACAAATTAAGGTCCAAAAGGATAATGATAATTATTTATCATGTCTTTACATGAAAGTAAATAATCTAATGCATAATTGGGTCTAGTAAGTGTAGACATGACTTCCCCAACGGATAGCTTGTCAAAGCAGTACTAGATTATTGTTAAAATAAATTAAAATGTATTTATGATTTTTTGCATTTTTGTCATTTATTGTAAATATTGTTTTAAAGTATTTGTGCATGTTTATTTTGTTTTGTTTTTTAAAAAATATCTTCCATCAGCCCGTTATTAATTATCCTTGTTAAAAATGAACTCACTGGCGAAAATTATTTAGATTGAAAACGCAATCTATTTAATATTCTCACTGCTAAGTGAAGCAAATATGTGTTGATCCAATCTTGTCCTCCTGAACTATCGTTATGCGATTATAGAAATCAGAGGGAGCCTTATGAGAAATAGTGCGAAGCTAACAAAATGGTTAAGCGTTATATATTGGCTTTGATTTCTGTGGAACTGCATAAGAAACATTGGAGCATGGAAACATTCACTAAAATAATGGCTAGTCTTCATCAGATGTTTGGGCAAAATACCCATTTTGCCAAAGAAGCAGCATTAAAACGTATTACAGATACTAAGATGGAAGAGGGCACAAAAGTTCGCGATCATGTCCTTAAAATAATGGATTATTTGAATGAGGTAGAGATTTATGGTGTTCAAATCAATGATAAATCAAAGATTAACATGGTGATTGAATCTTTACCTGATACATTCAAAGAGTTTAAGGTCAGCTATATCTTAAACAATAAAGATATGACCTTAATTGAATTAATGCACGAACTACATGCTATATAAGAATTTTATCATAGCAGAAAACTTCTTGAAAAAAGATTCTCTTCAAGGCTTAAGTCGAAAGATAAGAATGAGCAAGGAAGAGTTGGGATCGATAAACTGTCCACTAAAAGAAGTGGCAAGCCAAAAGGCAAGTGTTATAAATGTGGACAGAAGGGTCACTGGAAGAAAGATTGTCTTAAGATTATTAAAATCAGGTATAGGAAATCTTTAAGCTTCCTAATTAGTTCAAATTTTCTATTGATTCAAACAATAAAGAATTCTGAAATAACTAATTTTATTTATAATTTATTTATTTGGTTTTCAGGAAACTAAGAGGTTAAGTGAAGAAAGCTTCAAATAGCAGTTGAGGATATGCTAGTTTATATCAATTGAAAGGCTAGATCAATTTTATAAGACTTAAAGTTTTGATATTTGTCTTTATTTTTTCAAATATTAGAGGAATTTAATTTCGGTGACTTGTTTTAATAAACAGAAGTATACTGTTATTTTAGTTATTTATAAAGACAATTTATATCATATAAGTCTATTGATTTATTCAAAGTAAGATATAATGATAAAGAGTATATGCATTTATCTAAGAAAAAAATGTTTCTTCAAACCAAAATCACCTCTGATATTTATGCTTAACTCATATAAACTATAATAAGATTTTAAGTGAATGATTAATGATAGACTTGTTGGCCTATTAAGATTGATCATTGTAACTCTATAAATCTTATTTAGATAAGTAATATGACAAGAATACTCTTTTTGAGCTAAAAGTATAACATTGTATTTGATGATTTAGCTCATTCAAATATATACAGACTAATCAATTTACATATTATAAGAGGTTATGAGTATTCTATCAATTTTGTTGATGAATATTCATGTTTGTCTAAATGCGTCATGATTCTATTACTTTTGAAATTCAAAAGAGTACGTGGATAAGATAGAAGCAATTAGACAGGAACATAAAAGAACTTCGATATGATCGAAACAAAGAATATCTCTATAGAGAATTCAAGCACTATTGGTTGTCAATGAACACTATGATACAATAGTGTAATTAAATGGAGAAACAAGATTCTTTTAGATAAGAGTGGTTTATCATTTATCTTTTTTATTACAGATACTAGTATTTGAAACTACAAAGTTTTGTTGAACTTAATTTTATCTATCTCAGTGTCTACTACTCTAAGAAATTATAAAAAAGTCACAAATATGGTTTGAGACACATTCGTATTTGGAGTTTACTAGTATTTCTACTAGAATCAAAGATAGAGAAGATGGATTCGTGTTCAGAAGCTTACATGTTTTAGGTATCTTAAAGGAATAAGGGAAAGTCTGAATTATAGTCCTCAAGATAGGAATGTATTTATAGAAATATTTTTATAGAAATATTATTTACTTTCTTTGAGGAAGACTATATAATGACTTATAACCTAAGAGTAAGGTAAAACTAGAGAAATAAAAGAAATTAGGTTGTTGCTCAGCTTTCAATACTTGTTATAGAACAAGAAAAACAGCAACAACCAGCTGATCAGCACAGGATTATCCTTGAACAACCATCACTTTTAGAACCTTGTCGTAGTGGGAGGGTAACTAGGTTACCTACGAGATACATGCTTTTGGGAGAAACTTATACGGCTATCTCAAATGAACATGTACAAGATCCCACTAGTTATAACGAAGCTTTAATAGATAAAGATGTTGAATTTTGAAAAAGGCCATGAATCAAGAAACGGAATCTATGTATTCCAATAAAGTCTGGCAACTTATAGAGACACCAAATAGGATAAAACCTATAAGGTGCAAGTGGATCTACAAGAGAAAGAGAGGAGTAGACGGAATGGTGGAAACATTTAAAGCAAGATTAGTAGCCGAAGGTTTTACTCAGAAAGAAGGAATCAATTATGAGGAAACTTTTTCTCCAGTTGCTATGCTTAAATCCATCAAGATGCTGCTCTCCATTGCTGCAGTGCTAGATTATGAAATTTGACAAATGAATGCCAAGATTGTCTTTTTTAACGGGCATCTTGAAGAAAACATCTATATGCAGCAATCAGATGGATTTATACAAAAATGCCAAGAACACATGGTATGTAATTACAGAAATCCATTTATGGATTGAAGCAAGCATCCCGGTCATGGAACATCAGATTTGATCAAGCGATTAAATCGCTTAGATTCATTCAGAACATTGATGAACCATGTGTGTACAAGAAAATTCAAGGAAAACTTGTAGCCTTCCTAGTTCTTTGTGTAGATAATATTCTTCTGCTTGGAAATGATACAGGAGTATTGACTACGATAAAGATTTGGTTAGCAAAACAATTTGATATGAAAAACTTAGGAGAGACAAGTTATATTCTTGGCATCAAGTTACTACGAGATCGGAAGAATAAAACTTCAGCCTTATCTCAAGCGGTCTATATCGATAAGATATTGGCTAGATTTAGCATGAAAAATTTCAAGACTGGTTTATTACCATTCAGACATGGAATTACATTCTCTAAGGATCAATCACCTAAAACATCTGAAGAGATAGAGAGAATGAGACGAGTTTCCTATGCAAAAGTTGTGAGAAGTCTCATGTATGTCATGCTTTGCACTAGGTCGGACATCTGTTTTGCGGTAGGGATGGTTATCAGATATCAATTTAATCCTGGACCTCAATACTGGACTGCAATCAAGTATATAATAAAGTATCTGAAAAGAACTAAAAATTATATGCTTGTGTATTTCGGTGATGAACTCATTCCAGTGGGTTATACTGATTCTGACTTTATGTCAAATAAGGATTTCAGAAAATCAACTTCCGGATATGTGTTTACATTGGGAAGTGGAGCTATTAGTTGGATGAGTGTGAAACAATCTTGTATCATAGACTCAATAACTAAACTGAATATATGGCTACATTTGAAGCTGCAAAAGAAACTATATGGTACCGCAAGTTCCTACGAAATCTTGAGGTGGTACCTGTTATAATTGCACCCCTTAAACTATTTTGTGATAATGGTGCTGCAGTAGCTTAATTTAAGGAACCAAAGAACCACAAGAAACAAAACATATTGACAGGAAGTATCATCTTATAAGGGAATAGTGTAGAAAAATTATATGACAGTATCCCAAATGGAATTAGATGCTAAATGACAGATCTTATTACAATGACAATTAGTGGGAAACCTTTATAACCTGCACTTAGAGCCTTAGAGCATGAGCAATATGCTAGATATGCTTTGAGAGCTAGTGGGAGATTATTGGAAAAATATGCTCTTTAAAAGTATATGTGTTTATTTAATTGTAATAAATATTTTTTTGATTAATAAAATTAATGAGGTATTTTATTCAAATATCTTAATTGCATTAATATTTGTATTAAAGTCTATTTAATTATATTATATGTATTTATATGATCACCATGTGGATTCACAGAAGACATAAATACAAGTTATCTTATGATTAAATAAATTTAGTTCGCAGTTAATAAATAAAGTTGGGCACTTTATTTAGGTATAAACTGTAATAAATTCATTGAATGATTTGTTTTAATCATGTATAAATTTATTAATGTAGTACGACTATATTGAACAGGATCACATATGAGATTTAATTAACTTTGTAATAACTGTCAGACTTCTTAAATCTCATAGGTATTGATTTTACTGTAATCTTAATCTTGAGTTAATTATGATTTCATTATTATAATTGTTATTCCATTTGAGTTACCAAAGGGCATGACACATCCTTGTGGTCAAGATTACTCGAATGAGAGCAATTATAAGTGTTGGAGTTATGGATTAACAATATAGAATTTGTACAACACATCTCTTCATAGGTTTTCGGCACTTGATCATAGAATTCTTTGGCCAGAGTGTGTCAACATATTTAGTATGTTGAAAATAATTATTTCAGAAAACCAGTATGGATCAAGGAATAAGATGTTATTAAATTGATTGGACAGTTGAGATATCAATTTAATTAACGATATGGTACAAAGGATTGTGCAGTAAAGAAATCAATGTGGCCTGAAACGAATTATTATTCAAGCATACAATTATGGAAGTCAGTTCCAATCTGTTAGTGGAATATATTTAGAATTAAATAATTGGACTAGTTTAATTACAGGACTAATTATTGTAGCCATTATTGTATGTTCCCAAATGATCCCCGAGTTAGCTCATTTAATTGACTACACCACTATTAGACTAATAAGTAAGATAACTAGCTATTTGGGTCAAAAGCCTAAATATATCATTTAGTGGGAGGCTCCATTTAATTAGCTTTTGTGTAAGGAGCCTTATATTATTTTACAAGGTGGGTCTCCTATTGAAAAAGAAAATAACGTGAGTTTTATTTTTTGATTATTTGAAACTTAGGGTTTTCACTAAAGGGTGATATAAAAATGCTTATTTTCTCTAAAGAAAAAAGAGAAGCCACTTTATACAGATCGGAGAATAAGATTTTTCTCTCTATTGTTGAGAGAAAAATTTTCTCGTGCTAGTTGCTTTGGTAGTGATAAAGGAGCCCACACATTAAGTGCAGATCGAACCTGAATCATAACCTGGAAGATCATTGGTGACAGTTCGTGATCCAACAAGCGTGATGGTGACGGATCATGATCTAGGAGCCTAAATCACTTCAGCGGAAAAAGCCAACTCGGATTTTTAAAGTACAATTTCTAGATTACAGATTCCTATATATTATATGAGAGCGATCTTTAAAAAGTTTCATAAAAATTTAAAAACCTATTTTTCCCCAACACTGACAACATAATTTTATAGTATTGTCTTTATTTTAAATATATTTTTTTCTTATATTTATTATTAATTAAATAAATTATATTAAAATTTTTCAATAAAAATTTAAATAAAAAATATAAGTTTTGGTGAGAATAAAAAATTAATAATAATAATATTTTTCTTATATTTTTTGTTATTTTTAAATATATTTTCTTTTAATAAATATATATTTTATATTTTCAACATAAAATATTAAGTAAATGGCTCATTTACTCTTCTTTTTCTTTAAATATTTTATGTTAGGAAGTTATCTCTATTATGAAAACTGTATGAATTATATTATATATATATATGTATGTATATTTCACTAAGGAGAAATGGATAATCTCCATACAAATATTACAAAATTTTCAGTCTGCATCACACACCTAATGTCTAATACAACACATGCATTATTTTATTTTATTTCAAATGATTTTTTTCAAAAAGATTTAATGAGAGAAAAATGAGACTCGGGACCCTATTTCACTTCATTATTTTATTTTATTTTATTTTCAAACACCTTGAAAGATTACGAGTACACAGTACATGTACAGTTATCACGAACAAAAAGAAAAGGGTTAAATCAATTAATCAATCACGAAAGCCAAAATAAAAAAAAAAATTCTAGAGAGCACGTAGATACGGACACAAAGAGAAGTCAGTTTCATAGGGTAGAAGCCAAGCTAAGCCTAGAGCTATAATACTACATGCAAATTAAGCTAATGTTAATGTATGCATGTTTTCTGGCAGCAGAAACAGAAAATGTTGCTGCCACTGGCTAGTAGCCAAAGTGGCGGTGATAGTGGTGGGGTGCCACCAGTCGGCGCCCTGCCCTTGCCCTTGCTCATCTTTTTGTTTTTTTTTCCCGGAAAGTTTTTTTGAAGACTCGGTTGCTTATTCAGGAAATGTCACATTGAAACTTTGAAACTTCTCCGATCCAATCAGTCAAGTGTCATTTTTAGTGGGTCCCAATCAGTAGGGCACGGTCTCCATTTCCAGCACTAAGCATGCTCGGTGTTCGTGATCATTTGATGGACGGTTCATGCTTTGCTGCTAAGCCAAGCTAGTTTCATTTTTCCACCCCCCGTATAATTTCAATCATACCAAATCACTTTTACATCTAGTGTCATTTCGTCAATAAGTTTTTAATTTTTGTTGATAAGGACACATTTAAGGTTGTATCGATGAATTTGCAGCAAAACCGTGAACAACTTTTGAGAATTATTGTAGAAAAAAAAGAAGATAAATTTCATTCTTTTTAATTCATGATCACAAGGTCTCAATTTGATACAAGTACTTATAAGTATAAAAATGAAATAATATAATTAACGTAATTCAAGAATAATGATTGATTAGTAAAGATTGAGTTGGTGAATTTTTATATGAGTAATGATACAGCCACAAACTCTTGTACAAATTTATTTTGTACAAACTGATGTGATATTAATTCATTGGTTGAATGAAAATATAAATTAATAAAAATAAATCATGTGGACCAAATGATATTTAATTTAACCAATCTTATCATACCACATCAGTTTGTACAAAATAAGTTTGTACAAGAGTTTGTGGCTGTATCATTACTCTTTTTATATCGATCGACAATCAATCTTTCTTAATCAATAATTAAGATGAAACAATTAATCATTTGATTTATTATTTTATTTCCAATAATATTGTTTAATTTTTATCATGTTATTAGATATTTGGAGGAAAAGGGAAAAAAATCTAATAACAATCTTTTACATTTTTTTCGCCTTATGTCCTGTTGTTTTAATTTTCTACTTTAATTAGCAGCTAATTGATTGTCTCTGTAGTAAATAATTATGAGAAAGTACAATGCTTTTGTTTCAAAGTCTTGGAACCAAAACAGAACATCAAAATCTCCCTTATGTGGCCAGTCTTATTCTTAAAATAAACCCACTTATTTATTTTATATACTGATTTTGTTCTCATTAGTGAATCTTTATTCTTCTTCTTTTGACTAATAAATTTCCCACTTACGACGACAGATCGTGGTGTTGCTTGTAGAATTTAAGCCAAGGAACGTATTTAATTAAAGAACAAATTCAATTCAACTCAGAGAAGGGATTAGGTGCATAAAAAAATTATGACACTTTTGTTGATATTCTTCCATTTAAAAAAAATACTATTCTTTTATTTAAACAACGATGGTTCATTTTTCAAATCAATTATTGCTATGGAAACTTCCATTCCCTAGTGTATATTTTACTTATTTACATTCTTTATACATCTCTTGTCTTGTAATTCAAACACATTGTTTTGTTAATTGTTAGCATTTTCGAAAAGTTTGCTATATGTTATGTTTATTATATATGTGAAGGGGCGACCACGGTGGGTTTTGGGAATTTGTGTCCATGAAACCCAATTAAAAATTAAAGGATAACATAAAAAAATAAACAAAAGATAATGTAAAAGAGGATTAGTTACAACTTGACCTTAATTTTGAAGATCATTTAGAGGGAATCAAATGAGCAAAAGCTTCAGTCTTCATCTCAATGAACACATGAGATGTGGACAATGCTATTAAGAAATCAAAATGAACTTTCCCTCCCGATGAATTATGTGTACCAATCAAAGTGTGTGCACATGACTTTGTTTTGTTAATTGATTAATTGATTAATTATAAAGACACCTTTGATTTTGTTATGATTGATAACTACATGTATGATTGATTGATATTTTTCTAAATATCAATCCAACGTATGTTTGATCACCTCACTGCAAAATTTTATTTACTTATCCAGGAAAATAAATTCCATAGATTTAAGGATCAATTTTCGTCAAACCAATCTTAAAGAGGTTGAGAAATATTTAATCTCAATTTTAATTATTTCACAACGTATTATTTTTTAACTTCTTTAATTTCATAATGTGAGAATTTTTTTATTATTTATAACAAAATTTAAAGATTTTTATCATTTTATTGGGATGTCAGATTCAAGTGTTGTGATTTTATTTTTTTATTTTAGTCATTATTTTAATTTATCCTCCAACTAAAATGTTATTCTTCAATTGACCTTTAAAATAATATGAAAACTTCAATTTACTCCTATTTATGGTGAAGAACATAAAGAAGAAAAAAAAGTCATCAATGCACTCTCTATTTAGGGATTGTAATTTTTCTCGATATGATGGGATCCCGGAACGATGGAATTGAGATATATTTTTATCCCATAAAAAATTTAGGGATGGAAGTGGAATATTGTTTTATTCCAATTACAGGACGAGAGTGGGATTGACAAATTCTGTCTCATCCCATCTCATTACTGAGTAAAAATAAAAATTTTACTAATTAAGATGGAATCCCGCAAGATTTTATATCTTTTGGGATGAGATTGAGATATATTTTTATCCCAAAAAAATATAAAGACGAAACTAGCATATTTTTTCATTTTATTTACATATACGGGACAGGATTAAGATTGGTAAATCTCATCCCATAATATTCATATTTTTATAGGGTAAATTAAAGATTATCAGTATATTTGGGGATGAATTCAAGTTTACCTAATAAAAATAACTTGGGTTTGCTTTCATCTTGAGACTAACCATGAATGAGTTAATACTTGGTAGTCTTTAACGGAAAGCATGAAAGCTAAAAGTTAAGAGAATGAAATTTTATCTTAAAGAATCGAGGAGAGGAAGAAGGAAAGTGGAAGAAAAATTAACCAAAAAAAAAAGTTGAGATGTCATCTCAAGTAGATATTAATAATAGCAGCATTATTGACTTATTGTGAATTTGCTACTACATTTGGAGGCAAATGGGTCAAGCCCATTAAAACGGGACAGATCAACAAACATTCACTCAATTCAGCATCTTCTTAGAAATTAGTAAAAAAGAAAAAAAAAGACAATATATTAATACAGTATTCAAATTTATCTAGAGCCCTATGATGAGGTGTCCTAAACATTAAATAACCAGTGTGATGAGAAATTTACTCTTAATTAAAATTTATTCTGGCAAAAGTATTTTTTCATCGAGTCACTAACACCCCTTATCTTATTTTTTAAGTTTAGAGTTCGAGGATTTTTTTTTTAAATATACAGGTAGATTTAGTCCATCGTGAATGTAAATGTTTAGATAGTTTTATAATGGAGCTAACGAAAAAAGATTTAGCATAATTCGATTGGAAATAGCTGTATATTAATTGTAATGTAATTAAGAAAAAAAAACAATTCTTTTTACTCAAAACTTTTGTTGATAAGATATGAACTATGTAGACTTCACTTTATAGTCAGTATGATATTTAAAAACTAATCAGTGATTTGCAATGATAGCTAGTTTGATAGTGCAATTTTATAGTGGAATTAAAGGAATAGATTCTATGATGGAGCCCGTACCAAAAGGAAAGTAAGGGAGCTACCTACAAGTGAGTGAGTGACTTCTTTAAAGAGCTATGCATAAGCATCCAAATTTTATTGGATTTATGTTTGGTCCTTTTCAGTTTTTATTTTATTTTTTTAGTTAGTCTTTGCATTATAATCTATGAATTGAAAGCACATTGTTCGGTTGGTGCTTGGTCGGCACTTAAGAAATTTTAAATAAAAAGAGATGGGAAGAATGGTGCCAAAGCAAAGCACAAATTTAAAAAAGAAAATGAATAAAAAAAATGAGAGAATCCCTATTTATTTGGCATTATAAACAAGAGGAGAAAGGTTCGGTACAACTTGTATTTGGTCTCGGTCATCATCTTAATTTGTTTATTTATTTATTTTGAGATGATCATAATTATTTATGCATAAATCAATAAAGCATACCAATAGGTATCATTTATTTTTAAATCAAGTATCCATTCTTCATTTTATGTGCACATGCATTGCTGGGTTTGGTGATCAATTGGAGAGTTTAGGCCCTAGTACTTGCGATGGGGTACGGTTGGATTTGGGCTATCTATTTGAGATTTAAACTCAAACACCTCCTAGTGAAGCCGCCAAGTGGCTTTTTTAGCTTCTTTATTTGTCTAATCATCTCAGTTACAATCTTTATAAATAATAATAATAAGTTAAAATTATATATTTGGACTTTATTCACACGTTTTCTAATTTCTCAAGATTCAAATTTTTAACTTAATTGAAAAGTAAAAGTGTAATATTTTTATACAACTAATCAATTTATAGTTCATAGGCTTATAACTCAATTTGTACAAAAGAGTTTCTACAATTATTTGCAACTATATCATTAATTTTTTTAGAAATTCGATTATAGGGGGCAATTAAGGCTCGTTTGAAATTACTTTTAGGAGACTTAAAACTAATTTTGAAAGTTGAATTTAATTTTGATATTTAGTAAGAGATTTTAGAAATCACTTTTGATAAAGTTACCCATTCTATTGCAAAATTAAAAAAGCAGCGAATGAGTAGTTTTTAAAATTTGATTTTGAGCATCAGTTTTATATATAATATAATTTCATATATATTCTCATGTATATTATAAAAATCTAAATTTATCTTTATTAATTTAGAAATAAATTCATTAACTTCAAGATATTATTATTACTACCAGTTATATTGAGATAACAAAATAAAAAATAAAATTAATAATATAATATATTTATTTTAGTTATCAATTATTATATATTCAAAATAAAAAAATTTCTATGCATATTTATAAATGGGCTAATAAATTTTATTGACATTATATACAATTCAATTATATATATTCTGAATGTAGTTTAACAATAAGATTTACCAAAACACACACGAATACTTTTAAAACTCATGGTATTTTTTAAAAATGAATTTGACTAAATATTTAACTTATCTTTTTCCACAACTAATATTTTTACAGTACAACTAATAATAATTATCGTAAAGGTACACTATTACTAAATTTGGCCCTAACTGGCACCAAAAAGCAACTTACATATAAAGAAGAAAGCAGATGGAATGGGAAAAACACTTTTTGTGGTTTTATAGCTGACTATTTTGAAAGAAATTGATCTTTATAAAATTTCTCAAAATCTCGATTAGTAATGTTTTATTGTGATATTCATTTGTTAAATCACGTTAAATGATAAAATAATCTAATGGGCGATAGTTCGTCCCAAATGGGTGTCATTTATGTTGAAGATCAACGTTAAAAAATATAAAACCAAAAGTAAAAACAAAGCGCTCTTAAATTATAAAAGAGGACAAAATTTTTATCTTTTTATTTTTTTCCTTTTTTATAGTGATAAAGTAGGGAACAACATTTTAGCAGAGAAGAGGTTGAATAAAGTGGATTTTTAATTTTCTATTATGAATATAAAGTATTAAAATGCAAAAATAATATTTCCCATGCTATATGCATTGGCATGGGCTTATAAATTTTGGGAGTAGTTCGATTAGAGGTACCAAAAAAGGAAAAGCATATTGGAATGGAATGGGAAAGCCATTTTTGTGGTTTTAATGGCTGGCTATCTTGAAAGTGACATCCATCAAATTCAAAAGGGTGAGTATTTTGTTTAACTCTTTATCTTTTAAAAATTATTACCTTAATAGTAATGTTGCTAAATGTGATACTCATTTGATTGTTTCACGTAAATGATACAATAATGTGACAAGTGATGTTACATTTCAAATGGGTATTGGGTGTCAAATTACCTAAGATGTTGATTTAGCTATAACTCAGAAGTCTGATAACTTATTTCTCTGGTAAGAAATTTATGACTGATTTATCTGGCATCACTTGATATGATATCAAGTTAATTTTTTCATATTATAGACAAAGAACCAACTCATTTGTACATATATATTATCCCTTCATCAAGTTTATTATGTACTTCTAAATTTTATGGATTAGACCAAAGTCATTTACCATACATGATTACAACCTGGTCATGGTTTGAGCTCAAACTTGTAAAGATCTTTCGTTATGTATTTACAAACAGAACTGCTTTACTTCTTGTTAGAAGATTCAACCCAAATCACTTGATATTTTAAAATAAAATGTCTAAATTCATTCCAGGAGTAAGAAATGTTAGTAGGGATTTGTTACTTGGATCAAAGCAAAATCGAACTTGCTCAAAATGGTCGTTTTATAATTTAAATGAAGAAGAAATAAAAATGATTTTAAAAACTTGACTTTAATACCATGTTGAGCAAGTGGCCTTCCAATGATATTTATGTTAAATGGAAACCAAATTCATAATTTTGAAGTGTGTATTCATCATTTATGTCTAAACCCAACAGAAAAAAAAAAAAAAAAACCAACATGAATATATGCAAGCACTCTGCTTCAACAATAAATCCATGCAGGCACCCAAAAATAAAATTTAAATTTTACTCAACAGTGCAAGCTATATATATGACTGATGTGCTCAACAAAGAATGATGATCTTGTCTGATAGAAATGTATAAAAGTAAAAGAAAAATGTTTTTTTCTTAAATATTGTTCCATGGTGGGGATTGGGGATTTCTCCTTTGCTTTATACTTCAAAATCAAGAACTCTTAAACCAAAATTTCACTGATTCAAGAGCTTTCCATGATGTTTAAGGATATGAAAAATGTCACTAATCTTTGTTGATTTGTACTTGCAGTCCACTTCAATCTGTGAAATCGTGAATATTCCAACTTCTTGTTGAATGAATGTATCCATTCAATTGTTCCTGCAAGGTCAGATTGCATTTGAAATTCAGAAACACCACATATCATGAAAAATGCCGTACCCTTTATGGCCAGTTACCTAATTAAATGGTGCCTAAAGTTCAGAATTTTAACTCTGAATCTGAATATTGTATCGTATAAGAAGATTGAACCCATATTTTAGTCAATAATTAAAAGAATCCGATACCATGGTCCGAGCTAATGGTGATTTGGACAAGAATGCCATTGTCACTACTTACATTCGAGGTGATTTTTCATTTTATCGGTATAAACTACCATGCAAATTTTATGGAACTTGAATTGGATAACGGCAATGTTCTCCTGGTTTCATTTAAAAAAAAAAAATCAAATGAAGCATGTGTAGTATGAAGTTTATGTCTTACAGTCAAAAGTTGCCCAACGTGAAGGAGGTGCAATAGTATATTCTTGTTGCACATTGTTGACATAAAGCAAAGTGTAAAGGTCAGTAGTCCCATTTTTATTGTTGGTGGATACTTGTACTTCTGCCACCGATGGTGGAACCCTGGGTGGAATTGGAGCAGCAGCCTTCTCATTCATATCAAGAGAACCCTGCATAGAGAATGTTCATCAAGTTAACAAAGCAGCAATGTTCACAAAAGGATACAAAACATATAAGCAATCCATTGAGGGAATATCCAATCATGATGAGCAGCTTCCTAGCACTTTGTCCTCGACTGACTTGCGACAACGATGTAATGAAGTTTCTTCACATACCATGATGAAACATCCAGCAATTGATTCATTAGTGAAAAAAAATAAACTATTGGCAAGCAGAACCATTGTCATTACCCCACGAGACCTTCCAACTGTTGGAGGAGGAGCTATTTGAGCAATATGTTTTGTAAGAATTTCTTCCTCGAGAGAGAGTGTCCTTGTTTTTCTTGGAATACCTCTTTTGAGACCTTCTAGAAACTTGCTAACGTTGTTGTTGATTTGAACGGCTTTTGTAGTTGGTTGTGTTGCTCCCTTTTGAACCCATTTTCTCTCCTCATACCTATAAATTAACCCACAAAATATCAATCAGAAGAAGATGATCATACCCAATCCTATCTTCAAGTTCATATGGTAGATAATTTACTTGGTACGGATAAATTTCTCGATCCTACTCCTGTCAAAATTTGTTGGCAGTTCTGCTTCCCAGAACTTGTTCGACTTCTCATTACCCATAGCTATCAACAAATGAGCAATTTGAAAATAAGATTACCATGCAACAACTCGTTAAATGGCCAACACACTTAAAGAAATACTTTCAAATATGAGTAGGCAATGTTCAGTCAAAATTTTCAAATAGCAAGCGTCTTTCTTGGATCAGAAGGTAAAAACCAATCCAACAGTATCTATTCAATTCTTTAAAATATGATCTCCTACGTAGATAACTATTAGTTGTTAGATGCATGAAACCATGCATATATTGGCAGATAACTGATATGGTTTGCTGCATTTATTCTGGAGAATCTGCCATTTCTTAAAATATACTCTTGTATGTATCAGAGGAGTTTGATCATGTTGTGTAATAAGTTCTTTGTATTTTCACTCACTTTAATCACTAGCAAAATATTCTTACACTGCATAAAAGCAACCTGCTCTGGGAGCCACGTATCCAAAGTAGTAGACCGGACCTATTTCCAAAATCACAAAATCAGTATTAGTGATAACAGGAAAGAGAGTATTGAACCCAATAGAGTTGTAACTCAAACTGGTGGCATATCAACGAACAAATGGAAATTTTTTTTGAGTATATTGAATTAAAAAAACATATAAAACCCATAACTCCATTTTTTTTGTACCTAATTTACATTTGCCGAATGAAGCAAATCATGCGAAGAGGACCAAGAGTTACATAAGCAAATAAGAAACTGGGCTGACAAAGGAACTTTTGATAAACAAGTATTCTTATGTGTTTAGTTCATTGTTTGAAATCCTTTTTCCAGTTACAACAAAGTAAAGTTTTACAGCCTAAAGTACAAAGATATTGGCATACAGCCTGTACTTTGCTGAAAACAGCAGGGAGCTGGAAAAATTGAATACATAATAGATTGTGGAGTGCAATGAATATTTTAAATCCATCTCATCATGGATCAACGATAGACAATATTTCAGGAACGTGGCCAAAAAGTTGGAAGTCAAAACTAATTATATAGGAACTCCATTTTTGACAACCAAGAATCAAGTCTGTGCAGAGCTTACTCCTACACATAGTGGATATGAACTTAATGTTTCTGTCATGTTCAGTTTAATCCAATGAAACTAATAAAAGTTTGATGACAATGTTCTCAAGATGATAATTGAAGGCAATGCTAGAAGTATTTACTAAAATTTGATGCTATGCAAAAATAAAATAAACACCAGTACACACGGTATACCTTTGAAATATGCACTCCAAGACTCCGATGGATTCCTGAACACTGCATGCATATAAATATTCCAAGGTTCACACTTGCCCACCGTGGTGCCCTGAAATGAATACATTTCTATGATAAAACACTACAATATCAGATGATTTCTTCTTTTAACCGAGTATCTAACTGCTCAGAACAACAAATTTAAAACTCAAACCAAAACTTCCAACTGTAAGTGTATACTTGCACTGTAAAAATGAAGAGCACAGTGTTAATTAAGAGATAGGTAAGAAAATGATATTTTCATGCCAACAAAAATAACTTTGGATCTAACGATCTTGGTATAACGTGGAGTGAGAAATTTTGAGTAGTGCTCTGTACAAGTATTTTCCTTTTTCTCACTAGGGCTCCTCTTGTACTACCACATATACATAACAGAGTCAGAACAGCTGAGACGTGATATTTAGCATCAAGGTGAATAGACTTAGTTAACAGGGCAATTGTAATCCCAAACAAAGAGTGACAAAACAACATTGCAGATCCAACAATTAAACGTTATTAGCTGAATTGATACAAGATATTGACTGGAAAGCAATTAAACGTTTCTCAGATGTTCACCCCCAGTCTTATGTTTCTGAGAAATACTAACTTGTTTAAGACTATACTATGTATAAGAGACAACAAAAGTCTGCAAATCCATCATAACATAAACATCAGAAATTAAGTACCCTCAAAGATAATACAGATTAGCAACGGAGAAACTGTAATATTATTGGAAATATCAGAAGAGGGTTTCTGAAATGCATACTTGCTCCCACAATCCGCACATTCCCTGTTTTCTGGTAGCTTAAGAAGTCCCTCTAAAATCTGCATAAAACAGTGACCAAACAAAGATTAGTATAGCTTAACTCCTCTTAGTACTCCCCCTTATGTTCCCTTTTCCCCTTTAATAGGTAGTTATAACCAAGTTAAGAATATGTGCGGAAAGCCACAGTTCAACGGCACGCGGGGTATCAAATATTGTCCAGTTTCTATCTCATCTTGCAATATTTATAGACCGATAATGGCTGATATCATAGCAAATGCTATAGGGTATCTAAATATTGGATGAATCGTCAAACCAATATACATTTGCATAACTTTTAGTTAACTGCATAATGCAAAAATTTAAGCTTATTTTTCAAGCCCCTTTTAAAATATTTTGAGGTGTTTCCCAAATATTGAAATTTTTCATATGGTTGTACAAGCAGCACTTGCAATCAAAGGGACTTTTCATGCCATACATGAGTTATGGGTTTCAGCAAAACCAAAATCAATTGCAAAGATTTATTTATTCTTAATTAATCAATGGAAATTGCATTTGGGTTCACAGCAAATATCTAAAACAATTAAAAAAAAAAGAAAATTCAGCAAAGACTACGATTGAATCAGACCTTGGAATGCTTGGCATCGAGCTCTTTGGAAACGGAGGCCTTGCCGTTGCCGTTCATCTTAGCCTCCGATGCCCAAGCTTCCAATTTGAAATGAAAAATAAAAAATGAAAATAAAAATTAAGAAAAAAACCTGAAATTGATAATCAGATGGAAACAGGAGGAGGGTCGCAACTCTCTCTGTCTATTTGTAGTTTTATGTGGCGGAACTGATTCAAAGGAACTGAGAAAAAAATTTAAAAAAATAAAAAACCTTTAAAATAAAGCTAAAATTAGGCGGGGTATTTATTTTGTTTTGTATGTGTTTATATTCCTCTCAGGTCACGCGACACCTCATCAACTTAACCCCTTTCCTTTTGTTTGTTATTAGTTATTGTTGTTATATTCTGGCGGGAAATTCCAACTGAATGCTTCAATCTTACCATAGTTTTTATTTTTATAAATTATAAATTAGTCCTTATATTTGAATTATTCTCTTAATTTTCAGAATTGAATCGCAAGTAACCTTATATAAAGCAGCCCAAATTTTTACACCCTCTCTAAAATTCAATAGATGTCTACTCACAATTCTAATGAGAAAAAACTGCATTCACTTAAATTAAAAAAAGAAAATAAACCTTCATAATTCGTTGCAGGAGCTCAAATTCATGACCTCACAATTATGAGGTATGAGTTCTAACCATTAAGATAAAGCCTAGTGGTTCAAAGATAATCAATTTATGAGAAAATAATTCGAAATTAATCCTTTTATTTTTCATTTTATTTTTATATAATCCGCTGCCTGCCAGAGTGCCAGTCATTTCTTCCACCTTTTCTACATTCAAATCTCATCATTGCACCAACTGATTTGGGGAGGTGGAGGAGGAGGACAATATCTGTCAGTGACGACAAGTTCTTGAGGATATTAATAATTAATTTCACCATATACATGTCTGTAAAACTGTAAATTTTTAAATGCCACTAATTAAATTATCTTGGGAGCATATGCACATGAATGGGAAGGCCATCATCGTGACAACATATGAATGATTATTTGATTAGGGCACGAGATTACATCTATTCCATGATTCAACAAGCATAAGCCTGTGAATACAAGCCAGGGGCCAAATCTAGCTATATCTGAAACTAGAAACTAACATATATGATACACTTGCAGAGAAAAGTGAGACATTGAGATGGAAGCAGATCTGCATAACATTCTTCGATTGAAAAAAAAAAAAAAATTCCTGCCAAAGTTCAGTTTATTGTCAATAAACAAAGGCGATGACAGAGACAATATCAGTGAGAAGATGCAGGCATTATTTACCCATCTGTTTGTCAGATTTAGGCTTTGGCAATGTTGGTGGAGTCAGAAGCCATCTCCAGGAATCGGCATGCTGTAAAATTGGAAAATCATTAATTACCTGCTCCATGAAGCAGGCAGGCATTCGTGATTGTTAAAAAGTTTTCAAGTGGTATAAAAAGATTTATTTCTTCAAAAGCTTATTCTGGATCTAAACATCTGTGGATAAACTCAAAAAAGTATTCATGAATCACAACTCCTGAATTATATAATTCCAAATCGAATACTCAAGTAACCCACAAGTAATGACCACTCAGATCTTCAAAAGTCATCTGGAAGTTGCACGACTGTAACAAGTGTCAAATACCAACAGAAGTATGGAGAAAGAAAGTGAATATGCCAAATCAGAGTTCGTGCACCCATCATGATGGAACCATGCTTTTTGCTGCCAAATGCATTATCAATAAGCCATTTAATTATATAACAAGGCAATCCGTAAGTTATGTCAAACGTAACTTACAACCAGCCAATTTCATGCATTGGAGTGAAATCCAATGGTTGGGAAACTGAATTAGGGTCTAAGTTACATAAATGAATTTTAGCAAGACTCATATAACAAAAGCAACTGAGAAACTTATTTCCATAACCGAATATACTCTGACTTATTTCAGAATCAAAGTGATGTTTGGCACATCAATAACACAAGCAGATCAACTCAATCTATCATGATAAAACAGGTATCCCAAACAAATTGATTTTCGAAAAAAATTATCATCGTACACATGTATTGTTAATGACTTAGAAGGAAAAACAAGGTGAAGCCGAGTAATAAAACAAAGGCCAAGAACATCATCAATAGCAAGAATAGGCCAAGCCACATGAATTGAAGGTTATGTTCACTTAGAATAAACATTTGTAAGTGTAGTATGAAGAACAACAAAAATACATCTTGAATATATAACCTCAGCCAAACAATTAAGCATTAGTCATAAGAAGCAATCTCTGCCATTCAGCTCATGTACATGTGATTACTAACAGTAAACCATAGGCCACCATTACGTACAATTTCCCACAGAATCGAAGCAAAGTCATTTACACATTTGTCTTGCTCTGCTGTTTTATTATTTTTTCCCTGGAATGAAAGAGGAAAATCACCTTCATCTTGTGCTTAATTAGCCTCCAATTTGAATCAAATCACTTGTGCTTACTACATAATGCATTGCCCTTAAAGAAATTCACGCCAACAACCTAGGCTAAAATACCATCTGAATAACCCCAACTACTGGAAAATAATTATCAGACAAAAAATACACTTGCCACTATGATTTCAAAGAGTACAAATAAATATATCAATAGGAAGACAACAAGCAGTTCCCAAACTGCAATTTTACAAAACACTCATGTGCTTCATGGATATTGCATAATTTTAGCCACAACAACTAAACTAAAAGCCAAAACTTCCTCACGAGATCCTTGCTTGAAAAAAAAAAATGATACTTAAATTAAATGGAAACAACCAATCAAAGCTTATAGTCGATAACAGTGTGAAAGAAAGTGTCTGATTTTTTTTTTAATAATGATAACAGAATAAGCTCATTTCCCCAATTTCATTGAAGCTATCTGACAAGTAACAAACAGCTAATCACTTAAATTAAGACAACAAATAACCAATTATGCAAACGTAAAAGCTGATAATAAAAGCCCAATTTTCAAGTTCAGCTAAATAATCACTACTTATAAATAGCTAAAATTTTAAAAATAAAATTAATAAATAAATAAAAAACTACTTGAGGGCAGCTTCTTGAGGGGTTTTTGCGACGATAGAGAGGGCGTGCAATCCGGAGTTGAGTTCATCGGATAAAACCTGATAGACCATTCTGTGGCGGTTGACGAGGTTCTTCCCTTCGAATTTCGGCGACACGATCTTCAAGTCGAAATGAGTTTCCCCGGAATTCGAATCCTTCACGGCGGCGTGGCCGGCGTGCTTGTGCGACACGTCATCGATTTCTAGTACGGTCGCTTCTAACGCCGATCTCAACTTCGTTTCCATTCTCATTGCCCTCGTTATCACTGCGCTCGCTCCTCGCGAAGTCATTTCGATGCTGATTCTGATTCCCAAACCCTGAATCACAAATTTCGGTGAGACTTGATGAAGAACTTGAGAGTGACTAATAAAATAAACAACAAAATCAACCAATTCTTAGCTTGAAATTTATCCACCCGACGTCGTTTCAATGAAGCTTGGAAAACAAAATTAAAACTAAAAATTTAGAAAACGATGAGAAAGAAAAAGGGGCCCCCCCGGGGGGGGGGGGGGTAAATTTTGGAAACATATATAAATTAACCTTTTTTTAAAGAATTTTTTAATTTGGTGGAGCTATTTACACTTTAAAAATTATTCTAAAATACTCTAATTTTAATAAATTTTTTATTAAAAAATACCTATCACATGAATTAATATTAAGGATAACTTATTATAAGTCAATATTACATAATTACTTTTAACACTCATACAACATACTCATTATTCAATGTATGTAATTCTTATACTTTAAACCTTAAAACTTTTATTTCTAACATCTTAATCAATGGTCATATGAATAATAATGAAATATATCTTATTATTCTCATTGCTAGTTATTTTTTGTGAAAAATCCAATATTCAAGCTAGATAAACAAAAAAAAGTTGATAACCGTATTTTTGTTAAATAATTGGCTTACAACTTCACTTAATTATATTGTTGTAATTTTTTTTAAATTTCTTGAAACTAGGTGTATTGAATAGCTTTATTGGTATTCGATGTAAATAAAGTTAATTAATTTAAACAATTTGATTAAGCATCTTTTTGGAATTTTAAAAAGTGTATAAAGAAACATTTAATTTTTTAAAATTAGTAATAGACTATTTTAAGCAATTTTTATTTTTTAGAGTGTAAATAGTATCATCTATAGTGAAATTACTATTTATCACTTACTTTTCTATTATTTTCATAATACACATGCAAAAAACTTAAAAATTAGGGTCAATCGGTCATTTGCTAGTATTTGCTCTTGACAATAAAAAATATACACTTCTTATAAGAAAAAAATGTTTGAATAAATGTGCTTGTAGCAATTTATTTGAAAAGAAAATATGAATTTAAGATTGAAATAATTTTGAAAAATTTTTATTTTTATTTTAAATAAAAATTAAAAAGATTAGAATAAATAAAATAAGAATAAGAAATAGATCAGAATAAAAAAATAATAATAAATTTTCTCTTTTTTATTTGATATTTTGCAATTTTAATTTGATGTAATTTATAATAAATGTTAATAAATATATTTAGAAATAAGGATAATAAATATCACATTTTGTAAAAGGTGGAGCCAACTTATATGCCTCACTAGGGGTGTGCATGGTTCGGTCCGGTTCGGTTCGAATCAAAATTAAGCAGAACCGATTTAAATCGGTTATTTTATAAAAGAACTAAATAAGAACTGAACATAAACAGATCTTTTCAGATCGGTTCGGTTCGGTTCAGTTTTGGGTCTATTTTGAATTTCTAAATTTTTAGCCCATTAGGCCTTATGAATGTAATAATTTTTTTCAACAATTAATTTATCCTAATTTCATTACAAATATTAACAATAAATACAAAATATTTAAAACACATTTTTATCACTAATTTATGAAATTATAACATATATATATACCCGTAATCGTGTGTGTGTATGTCTATTTTAGTTATCTTATGCAACCAATTAAAATTTAACACGTGTCTATTTAAATAAAATTCTAAGAATAATCCACTTTTTTTGTTTGATTTTTCGGTTCAGCTAAGTGAACCGAATACAGAACCTGCATTTCGGTTATTTTTACAAACCATATATTTCAGTTATTTTTTAAAATTAAAAATGGTCCGAACGGTATGGTTCAGATCGGTTCGGTTCAGTTTTCTCTAGTGTACGGTTTTTTGCCCACCCCCATGCCTCACAACATTTTCAGCATGTTCCAAAAGAGAACGAGTCAAGAGTCCACTAATAATAACAAAACAACCTATATTCCTTTGAACTTGAACATGGCCGATTGCAGCAGTCGGTTCTTAATTTTCTCTTTGACTATGAGCATGTTGAGGTACCTATAGAGAAATTCTAGAATATTTAGATATATTATCAGTTATATAATAAATAAATCATATTATGATATATGTATATTTATTTTAAAAAAACTACCACGTTGTTATATTAAATTTAAATACGTATGTCATAGATGTTTTGATTGGTTGTATTATTTTTAATGTGTTCTAAAATTCCTCCGTACCGCAGATTGTTTTACTATTGCAATTTGTACCATGTACAATATCCAACCATTTAAAAAAGATGGGGTCAAAATAGACATGCCTGAACAACAAGAGATTTTAGAGTACTTCTAATATACTACACACACTTAATATATGTATGACATGTGTGCATAAATTAAATATAACTATCAATTACATTGTTTTTTATAAATGTATATCATGAATGAATTGAGTGTTGTACAGTAGATTCCTTTATGATAAGATATAATGGTATAAATAGTAAAAGAAAATTCCCTTGGTGCCTATAAAAATGACTCATTAATAGTGTGTTGGATCATCAAGTCTTGGAGTTTTGAGTTGTAATAAGGAGTCATTGTGTGAAATCTTGTACTCTCTTTTGTGTAATAAAATCATCATCTATATTTTCTTTTCTTTATTTTGGTATCAGAGCCAATACTTCTAAATGGAGTTTCAAAAACCCTTTTATAATAATGTATGCTTGTAGTCGCCATTAAAACATATCTTCCACATCAAAAACATTATAGAATATTAGAAAGCTTGTATTATCAAAACTAGGTTATTTGGTCAAGAGATACATAGAAAATATTTCTTTGAGAGGTGTGGTGCCTTGTCATTAGGCCAATGAGAGCCGTGTTTGTTTTGGGATTATAACTAGCAAAAGAAGTCCACTATATATTCTGCTGGATATTAAGACCTGGTGTTAAGGTGGTCGAGGACTATGGACAACCATAATATAACCAAGTCTGAGGTATAAACCTCTTGTATAGAGGCTTCTACTTCTTCTTCTCTAAATAATAATTCTCCTATTGTAAATTTCCACTTTAAAACCCAAGAAGAAACGAACTAAAAAGCCATCCAACCTCTTAGATTAGATCCTCTAAATCCTTACAAATTCTATGGTGTTAATACCCTGATTTCTTCCATAAAGTCTGTTGTTTCTTTTCATTAACCAAAACTCAAGTCTGTGTATAAGTCCTTTGAAGTTGTCGTATAGTCTATTTCTTCCAGCTCTAAAGAAACCTATCTTCTTATTCTCTCCTTATAAGATATCAGAAGACATAGAAATGAAGGATATGAGAGATTACATTTAGGTGTAATCAGACTTGGAATCCAACATTTATTTCTTAGGGGCAAAAATGTCACTTGTTTTCTCACCATTCTTGATATAAGATGGCAAACTTTTGAAAAGGCTTTGATCTCAACAGTTGAAGTGAGACTCAACCAAAGGTATATAGTTGTCCAGGTAGAACCAAACTTCACCCTAGACCTACACAAACCAAATCTTTCAGAAACCATAAAAATTTTAATCTAAATAAATGAACTATCCATGAAGCTAGATGAATAAGCTCTTGCAGTACACCATACCATGACCTACAAAGTCCAAACCCACATGTTTTCCACGAGCCATAACAACCTTTCTATCACCAAATTTACTATTGGAGAAAGAAGAATCATTCAATCTAAAACCTTCAAACAAAACCAATTAAGCTTTCCACTACAATGGATAAATGAATATGAGCAGAACAACAAGCCCTTACGAGTCCATGAAGTTACAAAGGTAGATATGCTAAAAGATGACACAATCTCAATTTCATTTCCTAAGGAAACTAAGCTAGTGTATCCATGTGAAAGATGCCAGATTCAAGGAAGGCATCCGATGTCTTGCTTTCACATGTCGCGAAGATCATGTTCAACCAATTTTATTGGTGTAATCAATGTTCTAGAAATTGGAGAAGACTTTCTTAGAAGAGTATTTGATGATTATGCTGCAGTCAAATGAATAATCTATAAGACAGATCCTACATAATTCAAACACATAGGAAAGGCTATTAATTGGAGCAAAATCAATGCTTTAGAACAAAGTAAAGCATTGGAAGAAATTATTGCTCAGCAACAATAACTTGCAGTCCAAATGCAAGAGTTACGAAAGCAGATCAAGAAAACCCGAAAAGCTTAGATATTTACGAGCAAGCAATTATTAGAAAAGCATGAACAACCCAGAAGAATAGCAATGTTTGCAAGAACATGAGCAGATAGTGATGAAGAAAGAATGAGGACTTTGTGATACTGCCAGGAGTACTATAAAAACAACAAAAAGAAATTTCTTAAACAAATGATAAGCCTTTCAAACCAGCTCATGTACAGGAAGAAAGCTCCAATGGTAACACCCTCAAAACATTCTAGAGAATCTATGAAATGCCACTAGTAAAACCATGGCTAGTTATGGCTACAGGATGGGAAATTAAAGATTCAGATAGTTATTTAGCTGAATAATCGAATTCTCCCATTCCTCCATAAGACCAATCATAAAGGAAGGAAGATCATATTTTCTTGCTAATCCAACATATGTGGACACAAGGAGGAGATTCACCCAACCATTTACATTTGAAACAAGCCAACATTCAGAAGTAGCTTCATCAGCAGACCCTAAAGAAAGACAGCCTTAGCAAGAACAACCAGAGGACATGCAAGCTGAATAAGACCAAGAATGGGAAACACGAGTGCAAATCTCACATGCTCATATGGACAAAACATTTTGCATGTTAATAATATCAAGCTTAAAGGCAGATTTCCTTACATTGAACAAATGATGGCTTGGTATGAAGGAGAATGCCAAAGAGCACTACAATTATCCAGATGAGCTGCCATGTAGAGATTAATAGCAGGCTTTACAGGATCATTAAGAAGATGGTGGTCTAAAATTCTAACACTAGCTCAAAGAGAACATATGCTGAGTCAAGATGATCCTTGTGTTACTGTCCTTGATAATCTTACACTAGATTTCATGGGTTACAGACTAAGAGAAGTACAACTGACAGAAAAACAATTCTTCCAAGACAAGTGTTGTGATGTCTAATAACTTGAAGAGTACTGCATGGAGCAAAAAAGACTTTATTTTTTTTTCCTAAAACCCACAGACACAATTCATCAAAAGTTTGTTCTCAACATGCCTGGACCTGTAGCAGAAATACTTGAAGCCAAGTTCAAAGCTGAAGGAACAAAACTGATCTAGAATCATTGCAGGAGCGAAGACCTCAGAAGGCACATGAAGTACATAGAGAAAACTTCTTTGTCCAAATAATGAAATGACTAACCCAACAAATTTGTTTGCCATGACTTAGGCAACTCATGTTCTTGTTCGAGAAAATTCCAGAACAACAAAAAGAAGGCTTGGAAACCATACAAAAGTAAGAAGTGCTGCTTTGTGAAAGACGAAAGTTTTAGAAAAAGTCAGACATGTGTTTCATTTGTGGAAAAAAGAGACATTATACAAAGCAATGTATATCCAAGAAGTGGATCCTGACCAAACTAATGTAGTTAATTGAAAATCTAGAATTTGATAATAATTACTGCACGTGGTCTGACAATCCTGAACAAGCATTGCTCGCAATTGACTTGCAATCTCAAGAATCCAATACAACAATTCATTTAAATGAGTCAAAAGAATCTTTAGATGATGAATAAGTCCTTACGTTATTTGAAGAATAGCCTATTGATTTCACAATGCAGTCTGCACCAATATTCAAACCATATGTCACGTTCATCCTCTAACTATCAGACAGTAAGCAGATTGCTCTCACTGAATTATTTGATACCAGAGCTGTCTCTTCAATTATACATGGTAACTACTTACCCACATGGTATCATATGCCAACACAAGTTAGTTTTACAACAGCAAGTGGTGATCAATTTTACAGTTATAAGTATATTAAACCTATCAAACTTTTACCTTTTGGTAAACGACATAGTTTCTTCACTTATGACTCCTCAGCAGAAGATCTAATACTTGGAACAGACTTCATCAGCTTCATTGCTCCCTTTACATTCTATCCAAAAAGATTTGGGTATACAATCACCAGTCCTGTTGATCAAAATTCCTATTCTTTCATGATCTCATGGGTTGAGCAACAATCCATTTTTGGGAGCGGTGATAAGAGAAAAATCCAAAAATCTCCAGTCCAAAAATTTGAAATCTAGCACAAAGAACTTCTACAGTGTTGTGCAGATGTTGCAAACAAGTCTAGTATACAGAAAAGTACTTTTTCTCACTCCCATATAAAGAAGAGTGGATTATGCCACATCAGACAACCTCTCATCTGGGAATACCTCATGATGAAGAACTATACAAGTAAGAAATCCAATCACTTTTGGACTTTAAACTGATTAAACCATCTAACTCTCATTGGGCCAGCCCAACATTTTATGTGAACAAGCATTCAGAGCAAGTCTGTGAAAAGAAAAGATTGGTAATTGACTACATGAAATTGAATGATTACCCACAAGACATTAGGTATCCTATAACTAAAAGAACTCATCTTTTGTACATGATAACATCTGCTTAAGTCTATTCAAAGTTCGATATAAAGTCAAGATTTTGGCAGATTGGGATCAAAGATGAAGATAAGCATAAAACAATATTTATAGTATTACATGGACACTATAAATGGAAGGTAATGCCTTTTGAACTAAAGAATACTCCATCAGAATTCCAGCATAGAATGGATGAAGAATATAAGATATATCAAGATTTTTTCCGGTATATATTAATTATGCTCGAATCTTTAATAACAGTGAAGAGAAGCATGCCCAACATCTTTCAAGGTTCAAAGAACTGACATACAAACATGACTTCACATTATCTGAATCTAAAATGAAGATTAGACTTGATGAGATTGATATTTTGGGACTTCATATCAAGAATGTTTTTGGGACTTCACATCAAGAATGGACACATCATCCTATAGCTACACATTGAAGAAACAAATCCCAATTTTCAGATGAGTTGTCAAGTAGAAAGCATATCTAGCAATTTTGAGGTATTATCAACTGTACAACTGATCACATCCAGAATCTTTCAAAGCCTTTACTGTGGTCAGCAGAAGCAACAAATGAAGTAAAGAACCTAAAGCAAAAATATCAGTCACTTCCATCATTAAAAATACATGATAGTGGACACCTCATTCTGCAAATAGATGCTAGTGATCATTATTGAAGTACAATATGATTGAAGAATCCAATGAAAATAGAAGAGTCTGTGGCTATAAATCGAGACAGTTCAGTGAAGCTCAACATCATTATCCATCATCAAAGAAAGAAGTATTAGCAGTAATCAAAGGAATAAAAATGTTCCAATTCTTCAGTTTTTGGTTTTAACCCCACGACATCGAAGGAATAGGAAAGGGCCGTATAGACCTATTTTCATCTCACTCTCTTTGTGATCGAAACATATCACAAGTATCTCGAGGGATTACTCAGAAGAAAAGACAAAGAAATCTCATATCCTCAACTAGCACAGTAGTTTGAGTCTCTTACAAGATTCAAGTTCGAGATGAAACGTATCAAACGAGAATCCAACATAGTTGCAAATTTTATTTCAAGAGCAATCATGGCAATCTCACCAACATGGTGTACCCAATCCCTAAAGCAACCTTTGTAATGGTATGATATGCTAGTTGCAGTAAAGTCACCTTCACTAGAGTCAAGTAAAAGGTTACTGCCAAATTGGTTTGAAACGTAATTTTTCTACAACCGTTTTGAAATAATTGAGAAGCTTCCTCTAGAGATTAAAGAGCTAATATTTAGCAAGGTCACAAATCATCTAACTTATCTGGCAAGTTTTGATGATACATAATGAAGAGTTTAGGCGTTGATAAATTGTATTGAAATGAAACCAGGAAGAAAAATGGGAGAAAAGTTTTTGCATTTCTAGTTATTCAATCCACATCCAAATATAGATAAGATGAATAAGTTTGTCTTCCAAATTTGTACTCCCATAATGTTATTGATGAAGATACAAATTGGAGACATTTTGTGATTTGTGTGCTATGCCACAAACATATTATGCTTTCTAGTTGCTAATCAATATGTATCCCATGGCTATCTTATTTCATCCCCACGTCAATCACAAGAGTTGAATGTACAATTATGGAAGATGGTTTGACAGACTCTTTGCCTTAGTCTTTAAAGATCTTCCTGCATTGAAATTAATCAATGGTTATCAATATCTCAAACTGTTGTACTCAAAGTAAAGCTAAAAGATATTTGGGGATGAGATAAACGACCTCTAGTTTAAATGGTGTGATGTGCTCATAATTTATCTATTATTTTAATGATTCCATAACTTAATTTTATGTTAAATTATCTTTTATTATATTAATTTTTATTTTAATTTCCATATTTTGTTACTGTAGGAATATTGGGAATATTCAAGCGAAAGGAAGCTTAAAGATGAAACAAATTAAAGCTTAATGGAAATAATTGCGGATTGTGAAAGAAAAGAGGAAAGAATAATCCTTAAAGGAGAATTATTAGATTTATTACCAAATAATTTTATAGATTTATTGGATATTTGTACAAGTCAAGTGAATGATTACATAAAGCATTGACATTTGATTTAAGTGGGCTTCACGTGCATGGGCTTAAAAAGTCGGCTAGGCTTGTTTTGTTTTAAATCCTTTTGATTTAAGGATTTGGGGGTTGAGCAATAATATAAAAAAGGAGCAGAAGCAAAATCGAGAGATGGCAGCCGCAAAAATTGGGTGAAGCCAAGGAAAAAAAGAAGAAGAAAGGAAACAACAATGACACCAATTAGAAAAAAAATCAAGAGCAGCAAGAGCAATTTGGAGGAGGAAGAAGACACCGAGATTAATTCTTGAGTTTTTCTTTCTCTCTTTGCTATTGTCTTTCTTGAATGTTTCCTACAATATTTATGAATTCTCTTAATATTCCTATGAACTAATTTGTTTTGCTAGGGCTACAATGTAGCCTAACTATGAAGATTTAATTCCATAAATCTGTGTTATTTTTAGTTTATTCTTCCATGGTTGAGTGTTTAGTATTGTGCTTAATGCTTTTAAATATCTAGCCAATATTTGAATGATTTGAGAATACAAATGAGACTAAGAGGAGATTTATGTATTTTTTCTTTGTCTAATGGACGCCATGAATTGAACGAAAGATAGAGATGTGTCAACGTGATTCATGTAGTTTTTCTAAGAATTTTCATAGAGCTCAATGAATTTTGCACATTTATATTCACATAGAGATATAGTAGGTTAATATGTGAAGATATTTTTTATATTACTCGACAGAGGATATTGAATAGATCGGGGAAATTCACTGTGAATATGGATAATAAACTTTAATAGCATAGATGGAGGATTATATTAGATTGGTTATGGTGAAATCAGATGTCCTAGTGTCTTATTCTCTTGGTGATTTCTATTACTGCATGCACCTTATCTTTATTTTATTTAATTTTTAATCTAAATTCACTTATTTGTTTATTCAAATAAATTAGGGTTAGAATAATTTCGGTAACTAATAGGATATATAGTCTCTGTGGGACGATACTCTACTCTTCATTATATTACTTATGCCGACTAATACATTTGCTAATTTACACAATATGGTGGACCATGATCATACCAGAGATGATCACCATACAATGTGGAATGAATATTTACATGCATGATAAGCATTGGGAGAAGTTTATAACATACAACCATTATACAATACTCATAGCACTCTTTCACTTAACAATGTGACCACACCAAATCTTTTTTGTAAAGAAGAAATAAGAAATGGTGTGCCTCACGAAGACGAAGGGTATAAACTTGAAATGACGGAGCTATACCATGAATGGCTTAGGAACCATGGAAGAGAAGCAGAAATAACACCTCCACAGATCCTATAACCACCAGAAGAAGACCCATTATGTTGGGCACAACCTGGAGAAGAATGGCCAAATATGGATTTGCTGCAACTAGAGATAATGGATAAAGAAGACCTCATCGAACAACAACTAGCTCGATGGGAAGAAGAGCATCTACACGATGCTTGGTCTACTAATGGAAGCAATACTAGTTGAGTGTAAGCATAATGGAACTATTAAACTACATGATTTAATACTTTTTGTGTGTGTGTGTATATAATTATTCTTACGTGTAGGCACTTATATTTTTTTAATACAAGCATGTTGTTAAGTTGTGCAGTCTAATAACATTAAAATCTGACTTTACTAAAACTCATGGCTTAAAAGCGCATGTACGTTAAAAAGAATAAGGGTACCCACATTAAAGAAAGACCACACACACACACACATTTTCAATTTAGGATTTTGAATTTTTAAAGTCCGAGAAAGTCTCTCAGCTTTATGTTTTCTCTTTTTCAATCTACTTTAGTCCATGCAATTTTTATTACAAAACTTGAAAATTTTAGCAAGTTTGACATGTATAAACTTGATTTTTGCTGGTTATGCACAAATATTCATAGCAGTGCAAGTTGAAATCAGCATTTTATGTTTCTTTTATGTTGCTTACACCAAGTGTTTCATTTGCTTTTGTTGCCCTCCACTGATACAAATTGTTCAGAGTTCACTTTCTTTAGAGCATCAGATTCAGAAACTAAGCATTAGTTTATCAATTGATGCTACTTGGACAATGTAAAGCCATATTATGATGAATTTTATTTAATATCTTCTACTCGTGAATAGAGGCCCAAAATAGCAGAATTTCAGGACGAACAACTGACCATTGACGACTTACAACTTTGAGGTAAACGCCTGCATTTGTCTTTTTGTCAGCTTCAAAACCATACAATATGGACCAGAACCGACACCTACAACAAAAGTTGTATCCCTGAAAAAATACCATAAACATCCTATAGAAAATTTAATTGGATTTGTGGTTGTAGCTTGGTTGGCTCTATTATGCATCCCCGAAAAAATACAATATAAACGATGCCGCCATCACTACGATAAATTCTCTCTCTCACTCGTACTTGATCAATTTTTTGTATCATTTTTTTGTCAAATAATTCAAAACAGAAAATTTCAATTCTCTAATCTAAGATAATTCTTGGAATTATTGTGGTAGAAATGGTTAAATTTCAATTCTGCTCTATCGGTTTAATTGATCGATACATAATCGTGGACGGATCCATGTAATGGCAGGAAGGTGCTAAGGCACCCCCTAGTCTTTTAAAAAAATCTTCAAATACGTTATAATGTATAGCACTCTTTCCGCTTGATTTGAGAAAAATTTCCTTCTACAATTTTGAAGCTAAAAAAAGAAAAAAAAAGCTAATTAAGATATTGTATTTGTTCTTAACAAAGCAAATTGTAAAAGCTTGCTAATTAAACAATGATTATGTCCCTGTTTGATTTATTGTTTGAGTCGATTCTAATGTGCTAGGATTTTGTATTGATTTTTCTATTTCATTTAATATGTTTTTGGCTGCATTTAGACATTTACCAACCTAAATTTGATATGCTGGATTACAATTGTTCTAATTTCATTTCATGATAGCAAAAAAACCAACTAACTTGTCTATTTTGGTTTGTTGCGTATATTTGATCTGATTTTTTTTATTGTAGAAACTAAATGCCTATTCAAAATTGTTATATTGTTTGAAAAGAACGAAAGTTAGGCATACATTATTCTCGGCTTGAATGCTAAAAGCAGGTAAATGGTTTCAAAAATCTTATAAATCTTTATTGAATGTTGAAATAGTTGTTGAGTGTTAGAAAATGTATATTTATAAAGGAGAAAACCGTCATTTTACATTTTAAGTCTTACTAACAACCCTTATTTTTATGTGTTCTACCTTTTTATAATTTAATTATGTGTGTTTTATTTTAATTAAGTATTTTATGTATTTTAGGGGCTTTATAGTTATTTCACAATAAACGAGAGATCAAACGACAAAACGGACATCACTTTTGAACTCCATATGATCGAAAACTTCAGGAGGAGCATAAAAGAAAAAATAACATTGTTCATATATACGGAACTATTCACATGTACGATAATATCTACGCTGCTGTTTATGACATTGTTCATATAGACGGATCGATGACGTGGCATTGACCGATGATGTGGCATTGACTGATGAGGTGTCAAAATCCTATTGGACTAAAATTCTTATGCACTGTTGATCGATGACGTGGCAGCATATTAGTGGACCAAAAAATACGCATACGGTACATGCAACACATGGGATTATTTTCAACCAAACCGTGTTACTGTGCAAACCGTGTCACTGTTTAAACTGCGTGGTCAAACCATGTTACTGTTCAAGCCGCATAGTCAAACTGCGTACTGTTGACTGTACTGTTGAGTGATGATGTGGCGCAATCCTGAGCGTCCAAACTGTTTTTAATCCGATGACCATAATTTACTAGACGTATCTATAAAAAGGGGGCCTCCCTCCTAATTTGGCACCTCTGAATCCACGTTTGGACTCTATTTTCTGTAATTCCTTCTTTATTTTATATTTTTTACGTATTTTAATAAATTTTCATTTTGCCCCTAGTTCAATTATGAGTGGCTAATTTTCTTTCAAGCTTGGGTTGAAGATGAAGTTTCAACATGTGTCATGGACTTTATTTGGTAAATTTATTTTCTCTTCCCTCTAGTTTTTGTGGATGTTTTTACTTTTCGTTGACAAATAATAATAATCTTGTCTAGTACCGCCCTAGTTTCACTGGCTCTCTAGTATAAAGTTATTATTATTTGGCACAATAAGCCCTTAGCACCATATTTATTAGAGCGTGGTTCATGAGGTGTGGATTTCCCCCTCATGATTTAATTGATATTAATAAGGAATATTTAGCCCATGATGCTTGATGATACGGATCCAGATACCCAAGTACGTCATCTCAATAGATTTCTCTTCAATTTATTCTCGCAATTTAAATTCCAATTTTAGGATAATCCAAATCATTTTCACCACAAATCCAACCAGCTATTTACAACATTAATTCTACACACAATTAAAATCCACCTCCTCGTGGGATCGACACTCGTCACCATTGATCTATACTACAATAGAATCGTGCACTTACGAGTTCAATAAAATTTGCACAACAATAACATACAATGGGTACAAGAAAATGCATGAAAAATTACTAAAGAGGTCTAATTAATACATTAGAAACTACAAAATCTATTGTGGACATATGCGACAATTGAAGTGCTTGCATGTGACAAAGTTGTGTAGACTAATAAGGTAAAAAATGATTGTAGTATTTTGTTTATCTTATCCATTGTATGTTGTATTTTAAGAATAATGATTGCAATATGTATTTTGTATAAATGTAGAAATTGTACCCCTCATTATGTACAAAGTGTGATGTTTAATGAAATTAATGTTATTTTGATTGTGATTTGTGCTAAGTTATGTATTTTTTATTTAGTATTACAACTATGTTTGTAATCACCAGACTAACAAAAATTATCAAAAAAATCCAACAATAGTGAAATGTTATGTTATTGGAAACATTATATTCATTTATCATTAATCCATCATTTCAATTTTTCATTTTAAGCTAAATCTAACAAAAAGATGGAGAAAAAAGCTAAACAAAATGCAAGTCAACACATACTGCAATTGTTATCTTCATTACGTTGTTGATGTAGTAATTATTGTAAATTTCCATTTTCATATCCTTCATAGGTTATTAAAGGAGAAGAATAATACAACTACAAAGCATACAATGAGGCTAGCCGTTATAATACACAATAATAAACATCATATTATATTTTAAAAATATTAACATAGAAGTATACATTTATAAATTTTGATTTTAAGATGATAACTTACTGTATGCCAATTATAAAAAAGCGGCTGAAAAGAAATTTTTGATAATTCATGCTGATATTTGGAATGAAAACTAGAATGATTGTAATAGTCTAAACAAGTGATGCCAAACAACAATAAAATTAAAAAAAAATTTGAGATTAAATAAAAACTTACGACTGCTCAATAAACTACACCATAAATGCGATTAATAATTACAACAATTATCTTGAGGTTTATGTGTGATAACTTTTAGGGCATCTCCAATGCTTCTTACCATTTTGGTGTAACACTACACCAAAAATGTATATTTTTCACACTAAATTACTATTTCATCTCCAACCCATTTACATTAAATTTTACACCAAAAAGAATATTATTCTTTTTATTCTTTTAATTCTCAAGAATTAATTCAATTAACACAATAAACATTACTATTAATATAGATAATTAAGTAATAAGTAATTTTATATCAATTAACAAAAAAATATAGAAAATTATTAAATTTCAATTTAATTAACTAAATTAGTACATTATGAAAATTAAATATTACATTAATATAGAAAAATACAATAACAATAATAATACTCTAGGCATTCAAATTATTAAATTCATCCCGTAAATGATCAATTAGTGCATTTCGAAGTGTAATGTGAGCCTCTTTATCCTTTATTTGTTTATGTCGAGCAAGAAATTCTTGAAATCTAGTATTCTCATCTACCCTAATATCAACGGTTGGTATTGACGCTTGCATCCAATCATTAATTGTTGCATTAACATCACGTTCATCTTCGATTATCATCTTGTGCATAAAATGCAAGCAGTCATTATATCATGTAACAAATGTTTGTTCCAAAAACATGATGGTCAAACAACAATTGCAAAACGTGATTGAAGGACTCCAAATGCATGCTCTACATCTTTCCGACATGCTTCTTGTTTCATGACAAATAGTTTCTTTTTAGGACCACGTGGATCATGGATAATTTGTACAAGAGTAGACCATTTTAGGTAGATACCATCAGCTAAATAATAATCCATATTATATTTGTTCCCTTTAATGACATAATTAGCAGGAGGAGCAATACTTGAAGCGAGGTTGGCAAAAAGATGGGATGCCTCCAACACATTAATGTCATTATTTGAATTAGGCAAAAAAATGTGCATGCCATATCCAAAGATTATCATAAGCTATAGCCTCCAGAATAATAGTTAGGGTTCCACTACGACTAGCATATTGTTCGGCCCAAGCTGTTGGACAAGTTTTCCACTTCTAGTGCATGCAATCTAGGCTGCCTAACATTCCTGGAAAACCACGCTCTTTACCAACATGGAGTAGCCTAGCGATGTCATTAGCGTTAGATGATCTAAGATATTGCTCAACAAAAACTTCCACAGTTGAACGACAAAATCTTTTCAAACTTTCAATTGTTGTAGACTCTCCAATTTTAATATACTCATTAATAGCATCTGCTGGCATGCCATATACCAACATTCGAAATATGACAGTGATTTTTTGAAGACCTGATAACCTAAGTCTGCCGACATCATCCATTTGCTGCATAAAGTAGTTGTCATGATCTTGCATGGCATTAGTAATACGACTGAATAAACTTCGAGACATTCTGAATCGATAGCGAAACATTAAATCATTTAAACGTGGGTTCTTTGAGAAGTAGTCGTTGAACAAATTATGATCAGTCATTTCACGATTGCAGTTGATTGTTATATGACCAGTAACTGAGCCACCAGGGATCACTTTGTTGTTTAGTTGATTAAGATAGTGAACCATGCAAATATTGTTGTTTGCAGTCATACTAATTATCGCTTCTTCATGTGCATGGATCGCCTCAATATCATTTATTAGGTTTACATCATCATCATTTTCACCATCAGAATTTGAAGAATATGAAGAATATGATAAGTGCTGAGATGAACTTCCAATATTAAAATTCATTTTCAAAGATATGTAAACTGAAGGAGTTTTAGTACACATAAGTATATCTTTTTTTATAATAGATTAACTTTTACCCAATCTTATCATATCTACACATAATTCAAAATTTAAAAATAAGGATTCTCTTATATTCAATACCAACCGTTGGATGGATTTAACTTATTTTCATCCATTAGATTTACTTTTACCCAATCTTATCATATCTACACATAATTCAAAACTTAACTCTCATATTCAATATCAACCGCTGGATGGATTTTATTTATTTTCATCCGTTAGATTTACTTTTACCCAATCTTATCATATCTACACATAATTCAAAATTTAAGAATAAAGATTCTCTTATATTCAATACCAACCGTTGGATGGATTTCATTTATTTTCATCTGTTGGATGGATTTCATTTATTTTCATCCGTTAGATATGTTTTTTTTATTTATAAATACCATTGTAAACTTCACTTCACTCAAACATATCTCTTCAACTATTTATTCTATAAAGTAGCTCCAACTCCAAAAAGTACTTCATACACCCATAAAGAAGATATACGCTTATGTCATATATATTTTGATATTTCCCAAAACCCCATTATTGGTATAAATCAATCTCGAGATGCATTTTGGTCTCGAGTTGAAATTGAATACAATAATTCTAAATGGAGTTCACCACTCAAGTTCGACCAAGAAGATCTTTGCAAAAACGAACGCAAAGTATTCTAGCTGCAATTGGCAAACTAAGGGGATGCGTTCGAAAAATTGAAAATCAAAATCAAAGCGTTGCTTTCGAACAAGATATTGTAAGTTTATATTAACATCTTTACTGTTTTTATCTTACACTTATTTTAATTACATTATTTTGTAGCTAAATCGAGTGAAGGTGTTACTGGCACAAGATAACAAATATAATAAAGGATTCAAATTTGGTCGTGTATGGCCTATCCTTAAAGATATTGAAAGATTTGGAGATGATTATAGCATTGCAACACCATACTTTCAAAGGCAAAGTAGTGAATTTGTGTCATCACAATCAGATTCTCCTACTCCGGAGTCTCCAACGTCAGCATCTCTTGGTCTATCATCATTTTCACTAAATATAAGTGATGAGCATGTTGACGATTGTTCTACTCAACGACCCATTGGAGTAAAGAAGGCAAAAGGAAAAAGGAAAGTTGAAGATCAAAATTCACTAGTTATTGATACTATTAAAAAAGACAATCGACAACTTTATGACATTCTCAAAAAATGCAATGAAGATAGACAACAAAATTATCAAATTCAAATGATACGAGCCCAAAATGAGAAAAAAAAAATGGAAATGGTCACATATAGTGAAGAAAACAAAATTTTACTTAAAGATTTAAATTCGACAAGTGATATGAGCTTACATCAATATTTTCAAAATGAAAAAATTAAGATTTTGCAGAGAAGATCTCAGCAAGGCCAAGCATCTCAAAATACTTCCAATAATATTGACCAATATTTTGATAATATTTGGAGGATCTAATTGAAGGACAACATTCGTCCATGAGGTTCCTAATAATGCAACTTTTGCACAGTAAAATTAAAACAGATGGTAGAAGCTCTAGAAACCTCGGATCGACTTCATTCAAAAACGAAAATCAAGAGGAAAGATTGAAGTTTAGTTACCTCACTTGCAGTTTCAGAAACAACTTCGTGAAGGAGGAGAAAACGACTGAAAACAGCAAGCTCCGAACACTGTCCAGAAAATACAGCTCTGCACGAACAGCTTCTGTTTTGCCACGATCTGAGATCCTTTAAGCACCCCAATTGTGATGCCTCTAATCAGTCCACACTTAGAAATGTTCTCGGAGTTCAGAGGATTTGGAATCTCGAAATTTCATTAAGAAATGAGAGAGATAATGAAGGAACATGAATGCTAGCTCATGTTGATTCCTTCCACCAAATAAAGCCACCATTATCTCTAATAATGGCACCAAACATTATCATGTGCTACACCCACCCACTTAGCCATTATTTATTGAAATTGATCTCATCACTTCAATAAACTATTTAATTAAATAAATAAATAGCTAATATTAATTAATTTCGGAATTAATCATTTAACCCCATTTTGATCACATCAAATGGTTAAATGTGGGCTTCTCTTGTGACATGTTCTAATGTTTTCTCTTAATTCATATTGGATCCAATAAAAGCCCATAATTCTAAACCCAAAATTGGTCTAGAAGTCCATAATCATATATGAATCCGAACATGTCCAAAATGGTTATTTTACGTGCTCGACATTCCATAATGCTTAATTGAGGATTTATGAAATTTATTTTGTTCCTTAAACTATTTATGGAACATCTAAATTTCTATCTTAAATCATATTTAAGATATATTTATATTTATATTCATTCTCAATGAATTATAATATAAATATTGATTTTCCTAAAATTAGGAAATCTAACTTCTCATTTTCTAGTAACTCCTTTTTCATTTCTATATTGTGTGTGACCTTTTAGGTTCTTAGTTATAAGGTAGTAGAACTATTTTAATGATAACTCTTTATTCATTAAATGATGCTAAACTCTTTAGTCATCAATTAGAACCTTTCTAATGACCTTTTGAGGCATTGGTAATACGTTTTACCAATATTGATCATAAGGTTTCTACAAGTCATGAGTGACACCTAGCAGTATATCACGACTATCCAAATAACAAGAATTGTTGGATCTATAGAACCTATTCCATTGTATCTCTATGTCTTGGTCTCTTCATCATCCATGTCCAGAGAAAAGCACAGCTTATGGTTTATTATGTTAAGCAATTGTGCTTTATCTCAAAATAAATATAAATGAACTTGGCATGATAATATAATTTGAACTCCTTCAAATATATTTCACTTTGGCCAAGGATTTCTCATGCCAATTCATATTATCTCATAGGGACATCCTTTTTGTATATTACAAAGTGATGAATTCCATATTGGCCATCAACTTGTCTTCATACATAGCCAACCATAACAGCTATTGGTAGATCTCTTCCGTGATTAGGAATCAATCGTTACGCATTCACATATCAGAGATGTTTATGTATAAGACATCTGTTATGCCTCAGGTCTAAAGACCATTACTAAACATAGTGTCTGTTACAATGTATAATAAGCCATTAACACTCACAACCGTATGGCTTACTATATTCGGTCAAGTTCAGTAAACTTGTTCTTTTAACAAGTACCTATGTGTTTGACTTGACATCTCATGTCAATGATATGAAACTCACCATCCATTTTAGTATCACATACCATAAGGAGTCATAACACATACTAGTGTTTATAGGAATTTATAATGTTCAATCATAAATCTACCACTAGAAACTATTTTATAAGTATAGTACAAAAGATACACGTTTCATATTCTCGACATATTCGAGAATGTGATCCTTAACTATTTTACTTCTTGGACTATATTCATTATATTAATATATGAATATTGATAACTTTGCCATTGAATAAATATTAAAATGTTATTCAAATACAATCATTCCTTAAACAATCAAATCACCATTCGATTGGCCTTTAGGACATATTACTAACACTAATAAGGATCTCCCAGATTATTAAATAATTGTTCTAATTTATGCTGCTAGTAGTAGCTTTTTTAATTTGTGTTAATTTAATTTTGTATTTTTAATTTTGTAATATGTAATCTAGTAATTAATGTTACTGGCATTTTATTTTTATTATTAATTTTTGTGTTGAATTTTTTTATTTAAAATATTAGTATAATATTCAAAAATTAAAAAAGTGAAATAAAAATAATAAAAAAATAATAATGACTTAAAATATTATATAAAATAGGACATATATATAAATAAGAAAAAAATAATAAGGATATTTGAGACTTTTTTTCCATACACCAAATGAATAGTGTTGCACCATATTTAGTGCAATACAATTCATAACACCATTTTGATGTTGGTTTTGGTGTTACAAAAAAAAAATATTTTACACTAAAAATAATGTAAAAAAATAATTTTGTGTTAGTTTTAATGTCACATTGGAGATAACCTTAGAGTGAGACGTTACCATTGCTAATATTCTCACGACTTACACATTACAAATTACACATAGATGACAGACCATAACAAAAATTTGTCATTATTATACACATCATGGATTCCCGTTTAGTTGTGCGTCACTATATCATTGTCATAGTCTTAAATTTTTTTTTTTGAAACTGATTAAGCATCAGTTGGTTACTATATTACACAGAAATATATACAACTGCTATGACAACAGGGCATTACACTGATAAGTACAATCAGATATATATATATATATATGAGACTTATATTATGACATTTATCCTATGAAGTACATGTCCATCCAAATACCCTCCATAGAAGAGGGATGCCTCCACCCCACTCACATTTCGCAAGGGAAATATATACAACTGCTATGACAACAGGGCATTACACTGATAAGTACAATCAGATATATATATATATATATATATATGAGACTTATATTATGACATTTATCCTATGAAGTACATGCCCATCCAAATACCCTCCATAGAAGAGGGATGCCTCCACCCCACTCACATTTCGCAAGGGAAATATATACAACTGCTATGACAACAGGGCATTACACTGATAAGTACAATCAGATATATATATATATATATATGAGACTTATATTATGACATTTATCCTATGAAGTACATGCCCATCCAAATACCCTCCATAGAAGAGGGATGCCTCCACCCCACTCGCATTTCGCAAAGGAGAAAGACGCCGCACAATTAATTTTAATTAAGGGAGTTTTTGAGTTCATGGAGACTCGAACCGTTGCCCTCATAGTCATGCTTAACTTTGAAGGCCATGGTCCACCACTGGACTACAGGCCCAAGTGGCGTCACAATTTTACATTATTTACCATTTTTTAGTTTTTTTTTTATCAAATTTTAAGCGATAAGTTGCCGATGCATCAAAATTTATAAAAAGTATAATATTCCTCTCATTACACTGACTTTTTAGTTATTTTATTTTTATTTTACTCATTAAATTATATTGTATCCACATGAGCTTGCCGAGGCAAATTTGTGAACGAATATCCCAAACTTATCAGTATATTATTATGATTAAGAATTCGAACAAAAATAAGTGAATGTCTCTTTGATTGGGACCCATAACCCAAAGGAAGCTTAGAAACCGTTTGATCAAAATATCATTAAACCAGAAACACCAAATTACGGTGAACTGAAAGGACACCAAAACAGAACCCATTTCTAATTATCTGATCGGTTTAGTACAGTGGGCGAGTCTCTTGTCCCATTTTGTGTCTGCAAGAAGTGACAGTCATTGTTTGGCATGCAAGAAAATTGAAACGCCACCTTACAAAAGAGCATTTTGCTTCAGTGAAAGAAAGTGAAAGCACTTGTGAGCTCTGCTTTTGCATTTGCTTTTGAAGGTTTCCTGGGTAAGCAAAAGTTGTCATCCTTTTTATTTTTAATTTTTTTACTGTTTGATTGATTTTTTTTTATCCCATTATACCTCCCCTTTTTTTTTTTTTTTCTTGTGTGTGTTCTTTTGTTTGTTTGATGGTGTTGTCCATTAAAGGTTAAAACTTTGTTTGGAGGGCCTGAAAAGTTGAGAGAAAAGAAAGAACGGAAATTTTTTTACTATTTTAGGCAAATGTTCCTGGTAGTTGATATATGGGTTTATCTTTTTATTTTTTCACTGAGAGATTCAAGCTTTGAGGTCTCATCGCATGTTTTTTTTTCAGCTCTGTTTGGTTATTCGGAAAGAAAAAAAAATGTTTATAAGAAATACTGCTATAGAGAGTGAACAAAATGAAACTAGAAGAGTTAGCTTTTGGGTTCCTCTGTTTTCTGCATAATTTTTTAATCATGGGTTTGGAGGACAAACTTCTCTCTCTTTTTTTTTTTTCCCGGGTATCTCTTGAATAAAAGACATTGTTTTTAGTGCGGTCACACATTAATGCAACTTTTAATCACTATTATATTGCTTTGTTGAACTGATGAAAAAGTTTTTGTTTATTGTTCAAGGGATTGAAAATCTGCAGTTTTGAATGATGATTCTCTATTTAATGCATGTGAAATTCTGCATTTCTAACTTCTATTATATTTTTTTTGGAGTGAGTTATGCGCATTTTACAAAATGTATACTTCTGGGCATGTGCGTTCGTAACTCTTATGTAGAATTCAAGCAATTCAGAACATACGGACGTTCATGTTTGAGAAAATGTAAATAAGCATATACCCCACTCTAATTCATTTTATACTTAAATACACTGTAGTTTGTGTTAGTTTATGTATTTATTTTGATCGTTTCTTCTGTAATGCATTTTTATCACAGAAACAATGCATTGATATTGTGGAATGGCAATGAACCTTGTAATTTGTTTCTTAATCTAAACATTTCAGGCTTGACCATGCATTTAAGTTTGCTTGTGAATGCTGTTATGCAAAGTGGCTCTTACTATGTTAATAAATTTTCACTGGTGATATCCTAAACAAACAGCTAACCCAGAAATTTTCTTAATTGATAAGATATAGAAGAGTTAAATTTGAAATCCCTTCTTTCTAACAGCTTCCCTTCATATTTTCTTGGCATTGAACAATTTTTCAGTGCTGATTGTTGGTTTTTCCAGTTCATTCAGGAGACAAAAAGAGAATTGAAAGGTGTTCAGGCTTAGAGTTTTGGTTAGCATTATCACTTTTGTTAGCTTCCAGGACACCCAGTAATTAAGTTATACAGATTACATATCGTTTGTTGTCCTTTGATTTCACTTTTCTTTTTACCCTATTAAATTAATCAGATGCAAAAATCAATGTGAATTGGAATGGAGGTTCTGATTGATGAGATTCTATAATTTTGCTAGCTTTTGGTTTACGATATTTCTGAGGGAGCTTTTTTATTGCTTCTGTGTTTATAACTTCATTGCAGTCATATTATGAAGTTTATCGAGAAGAGAAGAAGCATCCCAAAGCCGGGGCATTAATAGAAAATTTGTTAAAAGGGGTTTATGCATGTATGGAATTGGAAAGAAAAAAGCGCAAGGTAAACAAATTTTAGTCATGGATTACTAGTCTAATCCTCATCACTTATTCCATTTATCATGCTACAATTAATTAATGCAAACACATTAATTTAGCAGAGAACTTTGTAGTTTAACAGTAACATTAAATCAGAACAATTAACAATATGCAGGGAAAAATTATGTTTATTATAGGAGATTATGTTACATGATTAGGAGCTCAGAATTTGTTATCTTTCTTGCTTTTGTTTCCAAACACGTAACAGGTTCTGAATTTTTGTATTCAATGTGTTCTTTTTGTATTTCAGGAAATTGAAAATTTTGGGTTGCTGGACGATGATGTTTTCTTTGATGTGCTCTCCCGGTTGCCAGCAAAATGCTTGCTTAGATTAAAGTCTGTTTGTAAAGGCTGGTGCCGACTTATATCAGACCGCATTTTCATCAAGGTTCAGTCACAAACGTTAGAACCCATAGTAGGTTTTCTCATCCAACAGAGGTTCCAATGGTGCTCGGATGATATCAAAATTATCACACACATTCCTGTTGAATTAGGAAGTGCTGCACTGCAACAGTCAGTCTTTAGCTTCTTACCAGACGATGTTGTGGTGTTGTCTTCATGTAATGGGCTGGTTTGTTGTCGCAGCTGCTTCCCTTTTAGTGATCCAGCCATCTATGTGTGCAACCCAGTGAACAAAGATTGGATCAAGCTAAAGTGGACCAAACCTGATAAAGAAGACAGCGTTGTTCTAGTGTTTGACCCATGTCAGGATATGGTAGACTGTTCAACTAATTTCAAACTGGTCAGAGTGCGGCAATTTGAGACTGCATCAGAAGATTTATACTTTTCATTTGACATATACTGTTCTAGTACTGGAGCCTGGAGGGTATCTCAAGAGATTTGTTATTGCAGTGACAAGTTACTCAAGAACAAAGGCATTTATGTTGGAGGGATCTTACATTGGTTGACCGATGGTGATGAAATCCTCACGTTCAATGTAGAAAATGAGCTATCTTGGTTGATTTCAGTTCCGGTTTCTGCTGCACAGATCGAGAGCGATTATCAATCATGTATCGGGGAATCTGATGGGCAACTGTATTATGTGATGATCTCTGAAAATGGACTTCAATTCTGGTTTCTAGAGGATTACTTTGAATTTAAATGGAATCTTAAGTACTCGAAAACTCTAGAGGTGCTGGAAGAAGAACACCAAATTTCCTCTGCAATTTACATGAGAGAGTGAGACGGCGACCTACTATTGACTCAAACCCATGGATGGATCCCTTGGCCTTTAGAGATGGAATTTTATTGATTAGAGTGTGTGCCAAGATCTTCCTATATCATGTTGAGACAAACAAAATGAATGAAGTTTGCTATGTTTCTGGTTTGGGCACTTACTCCTCGTATCTGCCTACCGTGTTGCCATATTCTCTGAGCTTGGTTCGTTTAATGTAATGTATGGAACATGGGTTTCGGTTTTTGATTTTCCAGTGCTCCAGTACCGGCACCTTTCTACCTTTTTTGGTATTTTTCCATATGGAGCTCGCTATAGTATAACAGCTACGCGGCGTATATAGGACTTTGATGTGTTTGTGCTTGATTTTGCTGGGCTTGCTCGGGCTTGCGTGACGTAGCTATAAAATATACGAGCAGCTTTTGAGGAATTCTTTTTGTAACCCGAGCAGCATTTTAAGACTTACTTCAATACATATGAACTATAGCTTAGTTTTTTCATCTTATTCGCTTGAATAATTGATTTACAATTAGTTGCGCCTTTTAACTTGTCTTGGGCATCCATTGGAAGTAATTGCCTTGGTTTCCAGCTCATTTGCTAGGGAGTTCAAAAGCAACTACTTGTCCTCGCGAGTAAACCTTGACTCTAGTCTCCAAGCTACAACTTCGCTTAGAGCACGTTTTAACCATAACTAATCATAACCACTCGGCACAACCCGAGTGGCAAGGGCTGCTGCCCTCCAAACTCCTATAAAAGTATTGTGGGAATATTTCTTTTTTAAATTAATTGAGTGAAGCTAGTCTTTTTCTTTACCTATGAGTGAGTAAACATTCCTCGAATATTTGTGAAAGTTAAAATCTGAACACAATTTCATTAGCATTGATATAAATTAATCCCAATAATAGTTTGATTTGTAAGTACCAGTTATAATCTCATGTGATATGAGTTATAATCTGAACAATAGTCTCATGTAATTAAAAAAAAAAACCATAACTAATCATCGGACTTAAAAAAAAATCATAACTAATCATCAGACTTAGAACTCTAATTACAACATTTAGTTAATTGTTATTTCAATGGAACACAACAATCTTTAGTATGAGTGTTACATGATTATATGCATTTTTATTGGAAAAAGAAGAGGAAAAAATAATAATGCGCATAGTATTGTAATAATTAAAGATCTTTTGTAACATAAATACACTTGATTTTAACAAAAAATCTGAAATCAATAATAACCTAATCTTTTACCCCATATTGTTACTATCTGCTGAGATTTCCCAAATGCAAACACAGAATTCGATTCTTTTGATCACCGCAAAAGTGAAAACACTTTGCAGCGCAGCAAGCATAAGCAACTTCAAAATGAACGAAAATGTAAATTGAATATTTCAAGAGTATAAATTGGTCCCAGGGTGATAATTTGTTTTTTCCTTTTTTTACAAATATGCAAGCAAATGATGCACATAAAACTTGTCAGGACATGTTGAGCTGTAAAAAATTTTTAATACTAACATCAAAATGCACATTTACCTATTGATTATTATCCGAATAGTAAAACTGCACTGGTAAACTAATCAATAATAACACCTCTTTTATGTCACCCACAGTTGCAGTATACGAATCGCCTTTCATCCCTGCCAAAACCAAAAAACCGAATGACTTTCTCTACTCAAAGTTCACAAATAGTTATCAGGATTTTTGTTGTGTATCACACACAAGCCACATAAATTTAGCACAACAGCAGATTTAATAAGAAAAATTGTCCATACAAGAGACTCTCATAAAAGAACAGAACATACCAAATATTTTGCATATACCCCCAGGGTATAGATCAACATCAATTGAGCAAAAGATACATGAACCCAGAAGGCCAGATTTACCACTACTGAAATCTTACTCCACATTGAAAGAGGATACACAAAGTTGAACATGGGGAAAGGAAAAATTGAAAGAGTTGGATTCATAATGCATGCACACTTGTGCGCACACACAAAAAGTTGAAAACAAGTCCATATGAGAAAGTGATTCTCCCAACAAAGAAAACAAGCCTGAGTATACCATGCATTCAGAAATCATCTATCTGGTAACTCTATTAGGGACACCCAGTTTAGACAATGTAGTGTTGAGTTTCTCTTCTAATTGAGCAAAAGAATTGCTATCTGGCTCAAAAAATCAGGTTTCCTCCTAAGAATACTAGCATACTAGATCATATAATGAAAATCTCATATACCAGTTGCGGATCATATAAAATATGTTCATATATACCTAAGAAGAAGAAGATGTGTTCATGTACTGTGCTTCATTGTGTAGAAATTATTAATGGTAGTATGGAGAGCTTGAAGAGAAAATGGAAGTGCTTGGAAGCAGTAGAGTTTCTGGGTTGAGAGGTTAAATGTGAAACTAGTTTGCATACAATATTGATCACCTCAAAATGGCAAAGTGAATCCTCCACACTTTCTCATCACTTTTTCCGTCAACTAGACTAATTGATGGAATACAAGCTACAATATAGATAAATCTGTAAATGTTAAGGACATTTTTTCTCCTCTTATATTCCCATGTATCAAACAAACCAATGACATCAAACCTTGCAGCAAACTTTATTTCCATTCCTTTTCTCTAATTTATATTAATCATTCCAATTAAAGTAATGTTTAACACAAAGCCAAGAAATGCAAAATCAGAACCAATCAATCTCAAAATAGAATACCGGCAGATAAGTTCACACCAAGCAAAGCTCTGAAACACAGGATCAATCCAATTGCAAAAATTGTGTGGGAACAAAATAAAAGTAAATATAAGTGCCTCGGCTGTCATCTGAACAAATGAAAAGTAAATAGAAGTGTCACAGAGGCTATCGGAAAAGAAATGTTAAATTTCTGAGAGAAAAATAAAAGAAAATACTTCTGTTTGATAGTGGAGAGGCCTTTACAATAAGCACTCTGTACAAATGCCGCACAGGTGATGTGACCCATTCCAGAGTTCTTCAGGGTTCACTACTAATTTGCCAAGACGAGAAATAACTTAACCAAGGTACTACTTAATGAAATTAACAAAGCACAGCATTTTCCAATAGGGTAGTACTGCAGTGAAAATGATGACAATAATACCAGCAACATGCAATGGTAAAATTTCGACAATCTTTGCAATTAGGATGAGGAACATATGAATTTTTTTATTAGTGACATTTGAATTGAACCTTAGTTCTCATAGAAAATGGCAAAACTTCACAAGGATTACTAATTGAGAAATTAATTATATTTTGCTGAATTCTCCAAACCTCTGCCTCTACATTTTACATCTGCCATTCCTCTTGCCTACCTAGTGTTCGGAAGTTGATGTATCCTTATTTTCTATTTCACTCAAGCGAGAAGATGAGAGCAAGCATTCACGAGAACGGCATTAGTTTCATAGACGGTGACAATTAGCTATTCAGCAAGGTTTTTTGCAAAACTGGATCATTTTCAAATCATAGAAAAGGTTTCACAGCTGTGCAATAAACTATTCGTGGTGGATAAGTCTACTACTTTGAGAGCAATTATAGAAGTTTTGGGAAGCCATGACAACCATGGCTTTTAAAAAGTCATAGTCAAGCTCAGCATGACCAATAGAAAGCGTCAATTTGAGGAGATTGATTAATGTCTTCAACAATTTGAATCATGGATAAAGGGTGAAATCCTTGAACATTGTCGTCGACGTGAAGTAGAAGGAAGAAACCCTCTAAATATCACTGGAAGCTATATGGGATAATAAAGAATGTTAAATATGCAATTCTGCAGCCTAGCAATGTCTAAATGTGCGTGGGTATTTAATTTACAATAGGAACTTATGAGCGTAAAGATGAACCCTACTTGTGGGAGCAGTGATTTTTATTGAAAAAGAGGGAATGAGGGTCACGAATACGTAAGCAAAGTTTTGTGGATGCTGATAAAATAATTTTGAGCCACAGGGGATGGTGGATTTTACAACAAAGTTACATACAACCCTTCCTTAACCTAATGGCAACTTCAATTACATGGTTAGTTTCATTTCAAGCAGAAGATAAAATGCTAGTTCTGTCGCAAGAATGTTAGACAGAAACATGTGCTACACACACACACATAAACAAGAAAAGAAAAAAAAAGAAGCAAGTTGAACCCATGCATCAAAAGGCATATGTACAGCTCCAAAAGGATACAATTTAGCACCAATCATCAGTAAGAGTCCCGAATCTTGGATGAAGAGAGTTTGCCAATGGAAAAGAGAATAATTTTACCCAATGATCTTAAATTAAAAACAATAAAAGCATTCACTAAGTCATGCCCAATCATTGAATTAGCTCAAGAATGATTCTTTTACTATCCAATATATTAGATGGATAGTAACTCCTAGTCGCACGTTACAAAAATTGATTGATGCATGTTCTCTAAGTTTTGGGCACCAATGAAAGGATCTCTAATTTCATCCAGAAATTAAAAGCTAAGCAAGCCAAATGCCAAACAGCAGATTACATCCTATGCCACAGAATAGAAACTAACTTTTGTTTTGTGGTTAATTACCAAAAACCAACCAGATACCATGCTAAGGAACCCATAAAATAAAATTACAAATTTTACAAGGAGCGGTAAAAGGTGAATTTTCACTTAAAAAAGGAGACCCAAAAATAAAAAAAAAAAAGAAGCAAAGAGTTAAAGCACTCAACTTCTTTGCTTACTATCATTTAAGGTTTGCTGCCTAATTTGCCAGAGGTTTACAACAACGGCAAACTGTTTATCTTTGATCCAATATAACACTAGCTGGAAAACAGCAAGACAAACAAATTTACTATCCTCAGACAGAATACAACTGCCCCAAGCATTCGTAATTAGGTGCATCCAATTAAACCTCCCTCACTATGATGGCATAAGTCCCTAAACTTCAACCACCAATCTTCCCTAGTAAGATATTATTAGTCACTCAAATTTTGGATGTGGAAAAAATTAAATTAGACTGAACTCATGTAATCTCATAACCAAGCCATCTTCAACTTAAAATCCATCCATTAGAATGGGCCACTATAAATACACAATGCACAATGCAATCACAATCACCAAAGAGTCTCCTGTACAAAACTCTACTCTTCACACTGGCGACTTGGCCTTAGTCCTAAAAAAAAATCATCTTATTGACTCCACAACCACCAAAAACTAGCAGAGAGGAAAACCCTTATTGTAAAGAAACCAAACAAAAGAAAGGCAATTGCAAAAAGATTCAATTATCCCTAGAAAATAGAAAATGAATTCACCAGAATATGAACAATCCCATGAAAACTGGGCAAGGCATATATTGCAAGTTCATACTTACACAAACAAAATCAAAATAACTACAACCGCAATGTCACTCACTACCCACCTTCCAGGATATGAATTATAAATTGCATAACACAATTACCAAGAACAATTACCCATAATTACAAACAGAAAAAGAAAAAATAGACAGGTATTCTTTCTAATAATCAAAATAAAATCTAAAACCAATAATGAAAGTAGCAAGTTCTAAGGTTACAATTGCAATACCAATGCCTTCTTAATCAAGATCTTCTTGTCTGGGCTCTGATCCCCTGTTTCCTGAGGTGGAATCTCCATCATTGGTGCCGCCACTCCCACTGCCACTGTTTCCACTAGTCTCCGCACGAGAGGCGAATGCATTGAAAGGCCATGGCAATGAGATTCTAAGCCTACGTTCCACAGCCCTCGGAGTCTCAGCATTCCCTCCACTCTCACCATCATTACCACCCGACCCACCACCACCAAAACCAAACCCCAGATTGAAACTCTGATTCATACTATTGTTATTATTACTATTATTATTCCCATTCCCATTCCCATTCCGCCTTTGTTCATAATCAGGATCATCAGTTGGCAATTCATAACGACAAACAGGACAGGAATTATGCAATTCAAGCCAAGGCATAATACAATCCGGATGATATATATGCTTACAAGGCATCTGTCTAGCTTCTTCATTCAATTCAAAGCTATCCTTACACACAGCACACTGAGAAGAATCCGAACTCATCATTGCCTCGTTGATCTTGATACTTGGGAGGGCCTCTATGGCAGATTTCGAGGCCGGCGGTGTCCCGTACCGGTTCGGATCATTCTCAGCCAGCTGTTGGATCAACTGCTCGAGGCCCGGACCGATGAAGTAGTCTCCAAGATTCGCCGGGAGACGAAACGCAGCCCCGGCGCCACCGGCCGCTGGGTCGACGTTGGAGTTGTTCTCGACGACGAATTGGATGCTGGCGCCGTTCGCTCTTAGGTTTTGAAGATAGTTTTGGAGGAAGACGAAAGGATTGAATTCGGAGGGGTCAGTGAAGGAGCGGGTGGGGCCCATGCCTAAGAGGGTTGAGAGATCGTCTAATAAAAAGGCGTCCATCGGATTGGGGTTAGGGTTAACGCTAGGGTTAGGGGTTTCGAGTTCTTCGATGAAGCCACCATTGCAAGAGGGGCACATGAGATCGGAAGAGGGGGACGGAGTAACCCTGACCGTATGATTGCACTGGTGGCAGAAGTACATCTGCGGTTGTTGTTGTGGTGGTGCTGCGGCGGCCGCGCCTCCGAAGTTTCCGCCGGAGAAAGACATGTGAACGAAACAAAAGGGGGAAGTGATTTATGTTTTTTAATTATTTTCTTATTGTGAGAGAAGGAAAGAAACCGCGTGGAATTTGTTCAAGAAATTATATACTAGGTGATCAGGACATTTTAGTCTTTTTAGACTGTTATTAAACAAATAAGGCAGTTACGTGTAAATGTTGAAGCGATTAAACTAATAATACATTGCCGACTATGACTGTAACTGTGACTGTAACTAGTAAGTCAGTGCAGACTTTGTTGTCCCTACTCCAAGTCTTTGTTGAAGGTCCTACTCGTGGGGCGGAGGGAGGGCAATGGGCCGGGTTCGGGACAAGATTCTTGACTTCTCAATCTGATCTGAACTGAACTGGAAGCAATTTCGAACCTAATTCGGAGATATCCAAAAAAATTTAATTGAGAAGTAATTCGGAGATTTCTTTGATAATTCCTAAGTGGGAGTGGTCGTGTTCAGAATTCATATGATCTACTTTAATCCCTATGATTTGTAGAAATCGAATTTGTAAAAATTCAATTCGTAGATTGATAGATTGAATTGTATTAAAAATTTAATAATCTCCAATCGATAGATTGATTATTGATTTATTTCTGTAAATTGACCAAAATTTGTGAATTAACAAAAAATTGAAAATTAAAAAGTATTTATTTACTTAAAAAATAAAACTTGTAAATATAACATTAATACTTACTAGTAGATAAATAAGTTAAAATATATTTACATTAACATTATATTATATCTTATTCGATAATATATAAAATAAAAATAATTAAAAAATAAATATAACTTTCTAAACAGTTAATTTTTATGTACTAATCTAAACAAATAAAATCTTTTTCTTTTTGGTGTGTTATATTATGAAATTTTAAATATATTTTTTAGCTTTATTTAAATCTTATTTAATTTTAAATTTAATCGGTAGTAAAATTATTTTATTTAGTCATTTTGTGGATTGCACAAAATTAAAAATTTTTAATCTGTAAACTAATCCACAAAATAGTGGATTAGATATGGATTGAGTCAAATTCTTATATGATCCGTAAACATATTAATTGGATTTAGATTAAATTTCACCAATCCGTTGATTGGATTGGATTAGATTAAAAATTTATAATCCATAAAATAATAGATCAGATATAAATTGATATTCAATTCACAAAATTCGATCCGTAAACACCCCTAATTAAAATAGAAATCCAGTCTCTATTTTCAATTTTGAAGCTTTTGAAGGTCTATACCCTATCTCAATTGATTGGGGGCCTAGGTGTATGGGGCCTAAAGGGATTGTTACATCCTTTGGTAAGGGAAACCGATGTCCCAAAGCAAAGAATTAAATTGACCGTTCGGTTCAGTTTTTAAAATTTAAGAAATTGACCGATTAATATGAAAAATTAAAAATTAGAAAATATTAAAGAAATTATTGTTTAAAAATTAAAAAAAGCAAACTAAATAAATTTAGTTTAGTTCGGATTATTAAAACTATAAAAAATCGATATTTCAGTTCAATTTGGATTTTAATCGAAGTGATCCAAACCTTTGGCCACCTCTAATTTATAGTTTTATAATTATTTTGTTTAATTTATTTGTGTTGTAAGATGCAAGTTAAGTATATTCTAAAAATAATAATAATGTCAAACTTTTCCCTATTAATGTTAATACTTTATCAGTATGTGATTTTTTATAATTATTTTGTTTAAATTATTTATGGTATGTATGTATATGTATTAATTAAACAATTATTTTTTAACTATAAGTTAAATGTTTAGTAAAACTTTTTTTTGAAAAAAGTATTACCAAACGCATATTCTCTGTTTTTATGATTTTCAATTGTGTCTACCAAATGCATATTATCATTTTCAGTTTTAAAATACATAATACAAAAAATGATATCAGACGCATATTTAAATTTGAAATATAGCAACTGTAAAACACTCTTTTCCTTTTTATTTTTATTCTCAGAAAATATAAATTCAGAAACAATACCAAACAGGCCCTTAGTAGCATAATGATTTAGAGTTGCAGGAATTAATTTCTTCTTTAAAAAAAATTAGAGTAGTCTCCTTTTTAATATAAGAGTAGTAATTTACGCTGCTTAATAGTAGATCGATTTCGGTTAGTGTCGCCGTCTTGATAGTTGATGATATTAAATAATAACTATTTAATATTGTATAATGGAGTGAGAAAACAATGCATCGAGTGTACCAATATATTTTATAAGATTTTTCATTACATTTTTCAAGTTTGTCATTATATATATCAAATGTTATGTTCTTTTCTAAATTTTTTTATTACCTATTTTTTTAGAAACTTGAGAAATATAATAAGCCACTGAGAAAAGAGAAACAACATTGAATTCTTAAATTATAAAGGAAATATGACATAATTGGTTGACATTACAAAGTTAATCAAATTGAGCTTTAGGTAGCTATGAGGAAATATGTCTTCTTTTTAAATGAAGATTTGTAAATCTTAAATTAGGATATATCTTAGTCTTTTTCTTATTTAGGAGGATTCTAATTTAAGGAATAATTAAATTTCCTTTTACTATTTAACTTATTTAAGAAAAAAATACAACTAGTATAAGAAAAAAATAATTCTCTTATAAGAAGTAATCATTGTATCTAAGGAGGATGGATTTACTTGTTTATAGAACATAATACAGCAATCAATTTCTCTACAAATAAACAATATCTGATGTAAGAGAAACGATAGGTCTATTGAGAGATTAGAAATTATTGAGTTTTGAGTGTGAAAAAAATATTAGAGTGATTGTAATAATTTTGCAGATAATGGATTTTTCTCTCTTCGTCTTTGGCGACCATGGTTTTTCTCCGATATAAGAGTTTTTAACATAAATTCTTCTGTTATGTGATTGATTTTATTCTCTATCTATTTTCTATTTATTGTTTGTTTGATATTTGTACTTGCAAGATCTTGGGTGAGATTAAAATTTCATAATAGTAGCATTTATTTTTTTTATGTAAAATCTGAATGAGTCTGAATGTTATTAAAATCTGTAGGGTCTGAATGCATATGTCAGAATAATTTTTTTTTGACATCTTAGTGTAAACGGTAAATTTGTTTGTTTTTATAAACTTAGAACATCTAAATCTTATATTTTTACATTTATGACCTTGAAAATGTTATATATATTTGAAGTCTAAATAGGCATACATTTAAATGATTTTCTAGCATAATAGTTTTTATACGTAAATACTTATGAGGTATAGCATTTGATATATAATTTATGAAAAATAATTTTGAAAATATTATTTTTTAAAATTTAGCATATTTACACATAAAAAAATTGTTATCTAATAATAATAAATGTTTTTTTTAAAATTCAAATTGAATGTATGTTAAGTAGTTGATACCAAGTAATATTTGAAATCAATGAAAATTCTAATACGACATCTAATAACTAGGTAAGAAATAAATATATTTAATGAAGGTACTTGTGAGTAAAAAAAAATAATTTTTTATTCAAACATTTTATCATTAAGATAAAATTTAAGAAATTTTACTTTTTCCATTCAGATAAAAATGTCTTAAAATGCAAAAAAAAAAAACTCAAATACCAAAACATCTTAAATTAAGCTAAATTAAGATTTCAGACATAAAAATAAACAAATTCTTCGGATCACTTAGCTAGTGACAACTTTCAAATTTAGTAAAATAAAAAACAAAAAAAAATGGTGAATTATCTGGGTTATTGTTGATTTTACGTTAGAATTATTTTAAATTATTTATCATTAACAACTATTTGTATTTCAAATAGGCTAAATTAAAATTTTGTGTAAAAAATGTGATCCCAATACAAGGTCGTTTAGCCTCTCAATCTACGTCAGCCCCATATTTTTACGTCATGTCATATGGGACCGCGACCTAATATTTGTACCATACCCTACTGGGAGAGAAGTCTCTTATGAGTGGAGTGGCATTTCAATGTTCCAATAATACACTCAATCTGGTTCCTCAGGTTCAAGCAATTATTTGCCGCTTGGCTGAACAGCTTCTGGACTACGCAATGGGTCGGCTCGGGCTCGAATTGGGCCAGGCCTTTACTCGATCCAATTAGTAAAATGAAGAGTCCTAGTTTTTTAAAAAATCCGACTTTTATCGAGTTAGGACCCATTCGGAAAGGGTATGAAGATAATTTTATATTTAAAAAAAGGATGAGAAATTTTTTTATCCAATTTCTTATTCGGAGAAGGGACGGAGATGAGATGTGATCTCCATCCCCTACCCATTTCCCTATTTTAATTTTTAATTTAATTTTTATTTTTTAAAACTACTAGTAAATAAATTATAAAATTATAAATATTGATAAAAATAAAAAATATCAAAATATTTATATTATTAAATTTTTAGGCCTAATTAACTAATTCAAGTTCTAAATTTTTATTTAGAACATTAAAAAAATCGAGTAAATTTTATTAGCCCAAAATTTTGTTTTAATTTTAATATTTATTAAATTTTTTAAACTAAAATTTATTTTTTATTTATTTTTAGATGTTATAATTGCCCACAGCGAATCACAATTTTAATATTTAATCTAATTTAATATTTACTCTTGATTTGCTCCGATTTAACTATTGTGTTGTAAAGGGAATAGTTCACATTTATAAAGCGCCCACGCCGCCATTGAAAAATTTAATTTTGAATCTAAATTCGATTTTATTTGTAATAATTTTGTATTAGACTATTAATTTATTCACGATAGTTTGTAAAAGAAGTTTGTGTCCCTTATATGTTGCATAATGTATTAATTTAATGTATGTGATTTTTGTAATGGATATTAATGTATGATAACTTTTATTTGAATTTTTTGATTTTGAAAATAAAAAACAAAAAATGTATTAGTTTTTCGGGGATTAGGGACCCTCGGGCATCCTCTATTATTATTCGAGGAGGAGATGGAGATTCTTTCAAGTAATTTTGACTGGGACGGGGAGGGGACGAGAATGAGAAGGAGACGAGGACATACGCAAAATATCAGAGATGAGTATAGGAAGATCGATCCCTCCCCTCCCCATTGCCACCCCTATTAGGGTCGAACTTTATTTGAGCCCGACCATAATTTTTTTTGTTTTTTCTTAATTTTAAAACTTTTTTATAATAGGAATCTAATTCTTCATTCTTTATTAATAATATTATATCATTATTGTTCTATTTTTATGTTGACATTGGTTGTAAGGAATTTAATAAATTTTTATTTTTATTTAGCTATAACAACAATACATGTAACGATCTAACCAAATGAACAATTAAATAAGTCAAAGTACAAAATAGTAAAATAGTATGAAATAGAAACAAATGTTAGTGGAGTGAGTTGTAACCACGTGTATGACATGGGTGTTTTAACTTTTAAGTGTTATAATTTTTTAGTTTTAAAAGTGATAAATGGTTGGGTCCGAGCTTTTTGGTAAGGCCCTAATCTTGACCTGAATGTAATTTGACTTTATTTTTTGAGTCTTAATCCAACCTTTAACCCATTAAGTTTGGGGCCAAAACCCTTAAAATTAGGGTGTGCTTAAATAGGTTAAGGGCGGGATCGTGTCCTTGTCCCATCCCTACCTAGACCTATTTCAATTTCTTCTCTGTAAAAAAATATATATATATATATATATTAAAATTGTTAGGACTGATCTTATTCATAATTTTAAACCGTGGACTGGGCTTAAAGCCCGCGAGCTTGAGCTAGCCCGGGCTTTTCTGGCACCCCTACTTGGACCCGAGACTTACCAAGTAACTTCTAGAACTGACCTTGCCTCATTCCCGGGCATTGCTGGGTCTGGTCGGGGTTGAGGCCGGGTTGTATTTTTGACACCCTAATTATTATAACTAAATATTCAGTCAATTTGACGAGTAAAAGGATTTGAGTTAACATGCACAGCTGCCTTTGTGGTCCCTGGCCTGTAGCATCATTTTCATCTAGCCTGGTTAAAGAAGATTACCACAAGGAAAAGCATGTGAACACAAATGTAAGTGCCAAAAAGTAATTATAGTCACTTACAGTGACCGACCTAGAGACTTAAATTAGTTCAAAAAAATTTATTTAATTTGGATTTTTTTTTAATGTCCACTTGAATAAATTTTAAGTCTCGTAAACTTAAATTCCATCACTTTTTTTAAAATTCTAAATAATAATAGTAATAAATTATTTATTTTAAATGCGTAAAAGTATCATTTTTCTAAATAGTTTCTATAAAATATTTAAAAGAATAATGTGGTTATTGAGATTTGAACTAAGACTTTGAAACCATCAAATAATACTCTTTTCATTAAACTATAAATCTTTTGTTATATGAATAAGTTTCCAAATTTGTTTATTTAACAATTTCAAAAGGGGCTTGAGGCACATTTAAAAGAAAAATTAATGGCTTGGAAGGGGTTGAAGTCTCTCCTGGGCCTTTGGGCCTTAGTTGGGTCCGTCCATGGTCACTTACACCGCACAATGCATCCATTAAAAATTGTTGATATAATAGTTTACATTGGTCTCAGATTAAAAATCAGTATAAACCACGGTTCATATTGATTCCAAATTAAGAAATTGAAAATGGATCTGATTTATTTTAACTTGATAACGGATATAAAACCAATATCCATTAATTGATTTATATGATAGACCAAGAAATATTGGTAAGTAACAACACGTGACTACTAACAAAATCAAGTGTTAAGAACTTAAATATAGATGAAAATTGCTACCAAATCTAACAACTAAAATTAAGCAATAGGAAAGAATGGTGAGGATTCAAATCTGAAATAAAGTTTCCCACCAATCCCTCATCTATTGGTCTAAAAACGAGCCAAAATAATCAAGAAACGATCTTTTTGGCTAATTTTCATAATAGAGTCAAAAGGCACTCATATCAAAGCAATTCTTAATCTCTAAACACAAACTTGAGCGTCGGAGTGCTTTTTACAGTTATACACTCGATTTAATTCATCAAAATTTATAAAAATCATAGGATACATCTAGAATTTTAAGGTAATTAGGTATAATTTTTTTGTTACTGCATTATCGAATCATCATTAATCATATTAGTAAAGGATTTTAAGAACCTTCAACATGAAACAAGAAACATTAGACTAATGAATTGGAAAAGAAAAGAAAATCTACATCTAATATCCTATAGTAGTTGTCTATACATAGAGTTCCACAATCCTTTTTAGGTGAAGTTCTTCAACCAATGCATAAAACTGCATGATTTAGAGCAAGTAGCGAGATATTGTTATATGGGACTACTCATCAAGTAATTTGTTAATCTCGATATTTGCTAGTCAACAAACCATTATAATTAATGAATGTTGGAAAGATACTCAAATCAAGCAAGCAAAAACACAAGCTTGCTTAGCAGCTTTTACAAGAGCAGCGTTTATAAGCTTGGTTTGCCGCATCCTTTTAGGCCATATTTGGTTGGAATAAAGGAGGATGAGGAGAGGAGGAGAAAAAAAAAGAAGAAAAAGTGGAGATTTTAGTTTCTTTTGTTTAGTTTGGCATAGAATTGACTGACGAAAAGAATTTAATAATTTTTTGTCTAGACAATTTTATCATTTGTGTTAGATTCTTAATATTTATTATTAAGTTAATTAAAAAACCACAAATATTTTTAACTATTAAAAAACTGGTCTCCAAGTTAATATTTCATTCTCAATGTCCTAGCTATATTTCTACGCTTTTACCAAAAGTACTTTTTACCTATCATTGTCAAAAGTATTTTTACCAATTATTATCCAACTGCTTTTATTAAAAGCACTTTTTTCTTTTTAATAAGAAACAATAATGTTATTTCAAAATATACCCCACAATATTACTAAAAAAATAGCCCATAATATTATAAAAAAATAAATTTTAAAAAAATTATTAAATTTCAAATGCTCAAATGAAATAACAAGAACATAACCCATAATATTACTAAAAAAATAAAACACTATTTACTGGTGATATTCATGTTTCTAGACATTAATAAATTATAGCATGAGTTAAATTTCATCATTAAGGAAAAGTCTAAACCATGTTTCTCTATCCTCACTATAAAGACAATAAAAAACATTGAGCACTGTGCTATCACGTGTGATTTGAGTGTGACTCTAAGTCATTCACCATTGTAAGACCATTAATCTTCTTTAACTTATCTCTAAATCTTACTTGCTTGTCATTGGCTTCTAGTCCCATAGCTCAGACTCACAATACGAGAAGATTCTTTCATTTATGCAACGATAAGAGTTGTTATCTCTTTAAGTTCTTCAAGGTTTTCAGAATCCTCATTTTTCTCCTTCTATTTGATGAGCTATTTGAAGTTTTTGGATGTGCCCATGGAGCATGTGAGAAAGACACACGACCATCTACATCATCCCTAACATCCTTAAGATTCAAATTCTCTCCACAACATTTGTAGGAGCTTCTTTAATTTTTTTTTTCCAATTGCATAGCCTTTATCATAAATCATACATAAGTCCTCATAATATGGAAATACTTTATTCCTGAAGTTTGTTGCCTCTTTATGACTCTATAAATATTAAAAATGATCAATTTTATATATATAAAAATTAAATGACCAACGTAAATATTAAACCAGCGACCAAAGCTAACATAATCATTGGTTGTTCTATAATTCTAAGTTGAGAGATCGAAGCTGAGATTGATAGAATGAAGTTGAAAGTGTGAGATCGAAGCCGAGACTGTGAGATTGAAGCTATAAGGAAGATGATGAGACACAACTAATTTTGTATGCTCAAAAGCTATCATTTGTGGTCTTTATCACCAGTGAAAGCTACCGAAAGTTGATAAAGAGAGGGTCCGCCGATTGAGTGAGAAGGTGTGGTGTTACGAGAGCATTATGACCTTTTCCATTTAGATTTATTTAGGAATAAAAATGAGAAATTAAAATTAAAGAAAGTAAAATAGGGAAGCATGACCTTTAAATTGTACGGAATACAAATTTCCTTACTCATCTAGAAGAAAACCAAATTCCACAAATAATAAAAATTGGGTTGGAAAGGAATTTGATTTCTAATTCACTTTTGCCAAACAAACAAAGGAAATTACAGAGGAGACAGAAAATCTCTCATCTCTTACTTTAATTCCATGCAACCAAACATGGCACAAAAGTAGGGGTCGTTCAACTTGACAACAACAACGGTAGCACGAGCAACCTTTAACTGGAAATGGCGCGACTTATGGCAGCGATGGACAATAGCGTAAAACGGCTGAAATAAAGGGGATGATAATGGCAGGAACACATGGGTTGTGGTGTGTGTTGTTCAGTGTGTGTAATTGAGGAGATAACATATTTTTTTTTGTATATTATTAAAAAAATTCATCAATTCTTTTTTTCATTTGCCATCAATTTTTGAATAAAAATGGGGTAAATTGAAGTTTTCACATTTTTAGAGATAGGTAAATTAAAGATTGCGATTCTATTTAGAGGAGAATTGAATTTATCCCATTTTAATTTCTAAAACTTTAAATTTCTAAACCGAACTTTTCAGTTTAGTTTTGAGCCAAACAAAAAACAAAACCAAATGGTTCACATGTTGCCAACTATTGTTTAGTTTGATTGCAAGATGAATATGAGGGGGAAAATTTCCGCCTACAAAAGAGTTTCAAAAAATGGAAATGCACACCCACCAATTTCGACATGTCATCAAATCACGCTAATATGTCAAATTTTGTCATTACCATTTCATAGTTTGAATGAAATAAGAGGGTGATTTGATGACACGTGGAAACTTATGGGTGTGCATTTAATTGTTATCAAAACTTATGCGTATAGGTGGAAAATAACTCTTTTGTTTGGGTGGGCTATTTGAACCTACCAAAATACTCATTAAATTTAATATTTAATAATTTTTTTATTACTAAAATATCCACATAGAAAGTTATGATTTACAAGATTATATAATTAAATAAAATAAAAAATAACGGCTTTTCTCTCTTATTCTTCATTATTCAATATACTTTATTCATGGTTTCTATTTTTTTTTTACCCACAAATTCAATTTGTTTTTCCTCATTTACACTTTCGTTGATATAATTAATGAAGTTTAAACAAATTTTTAATACATTTGGATAAAAGCTTATTGCTGTTAGGACCCCTAGTGGCTTCCCTCATCTACTTTCATTATTTCCAATTTCTTTGAGTTAGATACTAAATTCTCTACCTAGTTGGTAAGCTTTTACCTATATAAGAAAATGAAAAAAAAAAAACTCATACAAGAACTATTGCACCGACTTGAATTTGTTATTTATTGCAAATGTATATGTAATTTATTATCGGTTGTTTATTTAAAATTTTTAATGATATTGTTCTGAACACATAAAATTTCAAGGAAAAAACTACTAAAATTAAAAATAAAAAGTTTAAGAATTTGGGATAAAATAATGAAGAAGAAAAGAATGAGGAAATGGAGAAACAATGTGAAATAAAAATGATAAGATAAATTATGATAATTTAGCTTAATAAGAGTTTGTATGTATTAACATGGATTTGTAATTTTAAAGTAAAAATGTATATTTTAAATTTTAGAAATGTGTCTATAAAGTAAATGGACTTCTTGAGTAATTTAATGGGTTCAAATAACTTATAACCCAACCCTTGTTGTTTTTATTTGATTTTTTTTAAAATTTAATGAAAGATTTGACCAATATGCTCTTCTCTTTAATGGTGAAATTTAGCTGTTGGATTTGATTTAATGACATGTTCAAATTTGTAGTGTGTATTGACATTTGTTGAAACTATGGGGCATAGGCAAAACTTAACCCAATATAAGGTGAGTGACTTGCCATAATTTTTTAAATGGTTCTTGTTACCTTAATTAATAAGGTCACAAACATAAGTAAATAACAACCGTTTGATAATAACAAGTAAAAGTAATAAAATTTGTAGGAATCTAGAAATGCCAACACGTATATTATGTTTGTTACCATATTACGTGAGGTAACAAGAGCCTTTTTTTGGAGAAAGAAATAATTTACTTTCTTCAGTATAACATATCAAAAATTAAATAATGATTGGCTAAAAACAAAATAACAAATGAAATTGGGTGCGTTTGATATTGTCTTTAAATTAGTATTTTCTAAACTTATTTTATCGAAAGAAAATGATGTTTTTGATGAGATGATTTTGAAATTAAAAAAAGCTTTTGATAGACTATTATCCTATCATTTATGAAAATGAAAATAGTGCAAACGCTTTTGGTCGTTTGTTTCAAAATACAGAGAATTTAAATAAATTTTCATTAATTTTACAGAATTTGAAACTAATAAATATAATATTGTACATTTATTTATTTTAGTTAAAATGGATTTTTTAAAATAGATTTATTTTTTTCTCTTAATAATGACAATTTTTCTAATAATTAATATAAAAGAGAAAATTAATAATAATTTTTCAAGAATGTTAAATCTTAAGGGATTAATAAAATTCATTAGAATTGAGAAATATTGATAAAAATGGCCTCACACAACTAAAAATTGCCATTATTAAGAGTAAGCTACTAATTAAAAAACAACTCAATATTTAATAAATTGTGTTGCTCATTGCTTGAATTTGAAAAGTATATTATATATGTTTGATAAGTTTTATAATGAAAATACTATTTTATTATATAAAGACTAAAAAAGATAAAATTTAAATCCTCTTTTATTTGTATATTAGAGTTTACAGAAAAGCAAGATATAATTATTCTTTTCTTAAAATATTGAAGTTATAATAAAAATTTTAAAAGGGTGTGGGCTTATTTATTAAGTTGCTTATAATAACAATTCCCTACTTATTTTTAAAAGTAATTTTCAAAATTGAGAAACTTATAAATAAATTTATCAAATACTATTTTTGTCAAAATTTATGAAATAATCTGCTTAAAGCATTTTAACTGCAATCTCAAATACGGCCTTTGTCCTAATAACATTAGTAGTCCCGCTTGAAATGAAAATTGAAGAATATCAAAAACCTTATTTTGTGAACTAAAAGTGAAAGATAAGAATATCTCATTTTCTTACAAAAAGAAAGCAACACAAAAATTGATGTTGCCAAGTGCGTTTTTCACATTCCTATTTTAAAAAAAAACTAAAAAAAGAAGTTGAAAAACAAAACCAAACTCACCAACTTCTGCAACCATTCTCATTCATCTTATTATTTCTCATATAATCTAATCATCTATATATTAATGTGTACAGAGTGTGGACGTAAAGGCCAAGTTTATTTAGTGGAAGTGGAAATCTCTAAGATTTTATCGTCAGTAGTAGTCTTCATATTTCCGTCCTGGTGTTCATCAGCAGCAGCAAGGCTATCTTTTCTTTTGCCCCAAAGTACACAATAAAGCCCCGCAACAATGAAAAATGCCCCTATCAAGCTGCAAATTAATTGCCAATTATATGACACAAAATTAATTAAGCATCATTAATTTCTGTACATGCATGTTATTTCTGAAAAGCTGACCTGCTCAGGTGAAGTCTCTCTGCAAAAGCAATAATGGAGAATAGCGCCACAATAACGAGCTGTACTGGAATGAACATTGCTGTAAAAACTGGTCCTTTAACGCTAATGCACCATGTTTGTAGGTAATAGACTAACGCTGAGTTGAGTACACCCTAAAATTAAATCAAACAAAATCATTAGTTTAGTTGTTAGAAAACGATTAATTAAGGTTGTATTTTTAGAGCCAAGCTAACTCACGCAGTACATGACCGTAAGAAATTGTACGTTCCAATCCAACTTCCATATGGTAGGGTTTCTTCCAAAGAATAAAGCAAGGAAAGAAGTTTGCAACGACGCGAAGAAGCAAATCAAAGTATTCATTGATAAAGGAGCTGGGTATTCTTTGAAGACCTTAGCCTGTGAGAAATTCAATTAAAACCGAGTCAAGATTCTCTCTTGATCTGAAACTAGAGATCGAAGAAATAAGTATTCACTTACGATACGTAGGTATACCTGAAGGATTAGCCAGGAACTCAGCGCAATGTGACTGGTGAGAATAAGAGCAGAACCTTTGACCCAATTTTCTTTACCATGATGCCTCAAGTGATCGGCATTGTTATTATAGATGTTTATGAGGGGCTTTTCCACAACGCTTTTGAATAGGTATCCACTTCTCCATAAGGTGAATAATAGTGACCCACCAACGCAAATAATTGTACCTAACACTTTTGCTCTACCTCTACCACTTGTAATCTTCACTTTCTCCATCCTGGTCGAAGATGCTTGAATTTGTAAGCATTCGTATGAAATATACTAATGTATATGTTTGTGTACGTATTACATTCAAGGGTGGAACTATAGGTAGAGGACGAGGCCTTCCCAAAGTCAAAAACAAATTTTAGGAAAAATAAACGAGGACGGAATTTAATTTTTACAAACTCTACCCGTGGCTTATGTTAGGCCCGTCATTTTTATATATTTCTTGTTATTAGCTACAAAGACTAAAAGATTGGTCCGTCATTTTTAGTTATTATCTGCTACGATTAGAGTAGCTATAACAGTCCGGGCAGACAGTCCACCACCGTTTTATTGTTGAATTTTGTAAATTAAAACACATCTAATTAGTTAGGAGAGTCAATAATTTATAAAACAGTCTATGAACTCGCTTGCTAGCGATGTGGAATATTATAATTGCCATTAATTCTCTATATTTTATCCTAAATTTATAATTTTTTTATTATATAATACACATTGAACCAAAATTTCGGTTAAAAAAAAATTATCTGACAGAATGTTGGCAAAACAACTATAAAATAGGTTTGTTTATCATGTAAATTGAAAAATATCTATTAAAATGGTGAAACAAGTCTGTTTTAAAATTATTTTTAGGCTCCAATTTCTTTAACATTTTTGTATCCAATATTTCAAATTATTTAGAGAAGAAAATTTATTAATACCCCAGAAGAAACGCCAGGAGAAACGTGAAACTGGGAACAACGTTACCCAACGCTGTAGCTACTGTTGGAGAGACATAGTCCATACCAATGTAATACACGTTAATATGAATGGTCGCACCAAGTAATGCAAGCACAAAAATCTTTGCCATCACCGCAAATGAGGGCTTCGGGCGTTGTTTCCTGCTTTGCAAATACAATATTATTAGATTTCAAAACATTATTAATATTAGTCAGTAAAATCAAAGACTCAATAAACTTACAAGAGTAATTAGCATTGCTAACCTTTCGAGCACATAAGCAAAGGGGCCTAACAAAAACATAGCAATCACATGCCGGTAAACTACAAAGACTAATTGATTGAGTCCCCTTTCGAGGGCAATTTTCATGAGGATGTTTGATCCAGCAAAAGCAAATTGATTAAATACTATTGCCATATAAGGAATATAGGCTTTCATGTTCATTTTGCACTTGATGTTGCAGTTCATAAGGAGAGTTTCATGCTTCTGTTGTTTATATAAAGGATACGAGGATCAATCTCAACCACTTCTTAATGTATTCGCATACCTTTTATTTTTTTAGTTTATTTTGAAAAAAATTAATGGATTACACATCTTATTACTTACCTAGTGGAATTCATAATCATTCCACCTGCATTATTACTTAATGGAACAGCCCATGAATGACAACTGCGTAAGATGCCAAGTCTAAAAAGCAACTACTGAGAAACAATGGTCGTCGTGTCTCTTTCTTCCCCTTGTTCCATAATCTTTTATTACTAAATTTTGATAGCACATTTCCACTCAAACTAACCTACATTATTAGGCAAAAAGCTTCCATTTAAAAATAAATAGCTGCAGCTAATTACTTAAATAAATTGATATATTTTAAAAATTATCTAAAAGGTTCATGTTGTGTATCTATTTTCAATCAATCTAATTCATTACTTTTTACTTAATTTTAACTATTGTATATTTGTGTTGCAAAAAAAAAAAATATTGTATATTTGACTTGTTAGAAGTAGCTCCTAAGGGTCTGATCAAGTAGTTTTATTTAGTTAGTTGAGTTTGAATTTTAAAAGAAGTAAGAATTAAAAATTGATTTGTACTTTATCAATCTCCTAATTTTTTTCTTTTCAAGAAAACAAATATATATATATATATATATATATATATATATTGTAACCAACTTTAGAAGTAGTAATATGTACCCTACGACCTTTTAAGTAACATTAAAAAGTATAAAAGTTAATTGAATAATTTTAAGTAACTTAAAAAAATATAAAGATTAATTGCATAACTGACTTGTAGTTGTAGTAAAGGAGTATTTTTCAAAAAATCAGTAAGCACTATCACTTGCAAGTCATTAACTCCCAACTATGTTGAATATGATGCATGCACATTTCACCACTCATCACTAGTCAAGCGCAGCCCCTTAGTACCTCATCCAACAAATCAAAATCAGCCATACTTAATGTTTTAAAGTAAGAAATAGTGCTCCTGCCTCGAAGTCTTGCTTGGCACCAATCATATTGAATCCAAGGAGGCCGAATAAATGAGAAAACTGAGAATTTCTACCATTTTGTTCAATAATACTAATTATATAGGCAAGCTTTTTTCATTTTGTAATCATATGTAAGAGAGATTGTAACATTTTTAATTTTTTGGTTTGACATTCTAGAAGAAAATGGTTTGCCGTTTCTGGAGAAAACGATTTGTCGTTTCTGGAGAAAACGACTAACCGTTTAATTTCAGAGAGCATATTTTCTGTTTTAGAGAAAACGGCTAACCGTTTATTTCCAGAGAGCGTGTTTTTTCGTTAACTGAAAAATTGGTTAGCAAGCTTGAAAATTTCAATTGTGAATCGATACAAATTCAAACCAAAGAACCGTCTTTGAAGAAGTACCAGTTCCAATGGTTGTATTTTTTCAAATAAACATTTTCTTCATTAAATAGTTAGACACACAATTAGATAGTTATCAGATTTTACAGGTTTCATATATGTTCTGGAAATACAATCTTATTTGCTAAAGATTGTATTCAGGATTTTGATATATCTTGAGGGTAATTTACCATTAAAACTCTGTAGCAAACTAAGATTGGTGAGGGCAAATAAAACCTTAAAGGAAAGTGTGCAAACACGTCTCAAATCCTAAGAATTTTTCTTTACTCTTTGCCTCCATATTAGAAAGTTCACTAAGCCACAAATTAATTCAGTGGATTTCCAACCTGTGAGGACAAAGGTGATTAATTATAAAAGCTCGTAGTGTAAATAAAACAATAGTATAATAAATAATTTTAATTTAATTTGATGGATGTAAATATCAAAATTACTAGTTTTTATAAAAGAATAAAGCAGAATTTGTTATTCAGATCAATTTTGTCTTAATTAATTCCAATCTAGAACTATTTCGTCTATAGTGGAAAAAAAAGCCATCTCGGTAAAAGATAATAATGCTCTTAGTTCATACCCAAAATAATAATAATAATAATAATAATAATTTGGTTAAGAGGGTGGTCATATATAAATTTAGATCATATTTAGTATTAAGGCACTACAGTTTTAAGTGGTGATTACTATGAAAATAATTGTAACCATGAAATAAAAGTTAATAAAAATTACTAGTGTATAGTAACCATGATTTTTTAATAATAATTTTAACAAAAATAGTAAAAATCTACTAAATTTTTCACCATAAAGATGGTTAATCAAATCAACTTAATTTTCAAACTTTAATACTAAAATTTTTAAATTATAGCCAATCAACCTCAATACTAAATAAGACGTTAGTCTTGACTAAGTTAGATTTTTTTCTAGAATGGGAACATAAAAAAAATTATTTGTAAAATAAAATCAATACACCAAGAAGCATGGCAAAACAACCATGAAAAACACCATTGAATCCTCGGAAAACTGCACTGCAAGAGGAAAGAGGATGAAGGGGCAAAAATTTACTGCACGGAAAGCAATGTTACTTGAAAATTGAAATCATCATCTTGACACGTGGCAAAGGCAACTTACAGTCATGAAAGCAAATATTAATGGTTCCATGCCTTCTAGACATGTAAGTGTCACAAGGCAAGAAATGCGCCATTAGCATAGGTGGAGACATGGCTAAAAAGACCTGATTCCGAAATTGCCATATGCTTAAATCATTTCATGAACAAGCAGCCACTTGAATTTGAAAAAAGATCTAAAATCCTTTGTCATTAAATTTTGAATTTTGATAGCACTTGTCCCTCTCAAACCCCAACTGAATCAATTGGCACCAAGCTTCATTTAAAATTCATCAATTCGTTTAAGTTAATTACTCAATTAGTTAATACATTTTTAATAATTATCAGTGAAGGCCGGGCCGGGGGGGGGGGGGTTTAGATTTTACCGTCACATGTATTTGTAGTTGTAGAGAACTTGTATTGCTCGTTAGCCTTGAATCCAGCAAGGTGGATACTTGGAAAAGGTATTTTGATACCCAAGTTAGTGTTTGATAAAATTTAAAGAAAGAACAAAGATAAATAAGAGGGGCTTTTTCTGTCTATAGTGCACAATATTTTTTGGTGAATAGACCCCTTTCTTGTAGAGGTGGTCTCTAATGATAGGAGACATAGATTTACAGTTTTACTTGGAGCTTTCTTTCTAATGATAGGTATCACCTATCATTATTGTGTACGTGGATATGAATTTGATCATAGGAAAATAAACCTAGTTATTTCGTGCCTACGTATTTCCTTACTCTCATGACTTTGGGCATAGTTTCCTTAGACCATGAAATTTAGAATCAGAAAGAGTTTCCCCCCTCTTGTTATTCTCATTAGCTCCTGAGAAATTTTATCTTGGGTGATATTTTCCTAGAATAGATTAGATATCATTTCCTCCAAAATAGTTTCTTTTATTATGAACACGTAGTATAATTTGGTGCCTTTAAAGTATGGCACCTACAATATGAAAGGTCGATATTATATATCTATTTCTATTAATTAAAATCTATCTTCATTGTTTAAAATATAAATAAATAAACAAATAAACAAAACTAGAAAGAAAGCGCTTAAAGAAGTACTTTCTTTTCTGCTTCAAATCTTGTTATTGAATAAATGAATTTACAAGAGTGTTATCAATCTTATAGGGAGAGATTAGGGTGAGAAGTTATCCATAATCAATATGGAATAAATTAAAAAATAAATATGTAATTATCTATTCTATAGAGATGGAGATTATTTATACCACCCATATATAAAATCTAGAAACCCTAACTAAAGTGGTAAGACCACTTAAAATCTTAAATTCATACAAGCCCCAACATTTTCACTCCAATTGGCATCCTCTCATTAGATTATTAGTAAAACTATTTATTGTTCTATTCAACCATCCATAAGTGAATGCCTCTTCGATATGAATGACACATGACGAGACATGATTCGCTATAAAATTGGGTACCTACAATCTTGAAGGAACCAACTTAACTTTAATTATATAAATCCTTCCTCACATCAATTTGTTAATAAAGTGAAACCAAAGCAATAAAAAATAAATTCCGCAATAAAATATACCATATTTGGCAATTTTAACTTTTGTAAGATTATGGTTATAAATTTTGGCTTCAATAAGGTATGTGGCAGGCAATTGAGATGTATTGGTGGGGTAGTTGGGGTACATAATAAGGTACGCAATAAGGATAGCTGGGGTACACCCATGTCACGAGAAGTGGGTGTGCTGGGAGGATAGTTGAGGTGTACCTATGTCATAGAAACTAGATTTGACATTGCAGGTTTTAATCTATGCGGCACATAACGGTCAAATAACTGCTGCAAAAGTTGTTTAAGCTTTGTGACATGATTGGGACTAGAGCTAGCAAAACATGTCGTCAGGTCATGTTCTTGTTGTGTCAGCTTCGTGTCGTGTTAAATTTAGGTTGACTTAAACACAATCTATTTAATAATCATGTCAAAATATTGAGACCCAAACCATGCACAGAAATAAATAAGTTATCGAATAACCCGTTTAATATATATATATATATATAACAAACGTTACACACACACCCACATATACACACGTCCTAAAATATTATACATTTTCACAATTAAAATTTTTAATTATATATTTGTAAATAATACTATATATCAATATCATAAAATAAACATGTGTTCTAATATTTTACACAGTTACACTATTCAAGTTCTAAATTTGTACAAAATTTTATAAAATAAAACATTGTGTATGTATTTACCCTTAAAAAAAAGAGAGAATCATGTCCAATATTTGAATTTTAATGATAAGAACTTGAAAATTAATTTAAAAAAGAAAACATAATCTTGTCATTGGTCGGGTAAATGAGTCAAGAACTTTAACGTAACTTGACACGAAAAAGAAATCATGTCGATTAAACCCGCTCTATTTAATAATCGTATCAAATTTGATGACTCATATCCATTTCTTTATGTTGTGTTGGTGTTGGGTAATCGAGTCATGTCAAATTTTGTCAGTTCTAATTGGGCCTACCGATCATGATTGGTTAACTACCTATAAGGCAAAACAGTTGGATAACTAACCATGATGATAGGTAACCATTGTGATTTTATTTGGGTGCTTAAATCATTGAAAGAGTTACTACAAAAAGTGTGGCCAGAAGGCTGAAAGGTCTAAGGCAGCCAAAGGGGTAGTTAGAAGGCAGCCAAAGAGCCAACCAAGGAGGTAGCCAAAGGGGGAGCCAAAGAAGCAAAACAAAAGTGTAGCTGTTGGTAAATTTTTACTCAATTACTATTGATATCAATATGCAAGTGTACACAATAAGTCATAAAGTAATAAATATTCTAAATCGTCTCCACAAGGACTGATGTTGCTAGAAATACTACAACAATCACAATAGTGCAATCTACCTTTATTTCAAGATGAACCTATTTAAAGTTGATTACTACTGAAACTAACAATTGTAAGAAAATAAAACAAACACTTACAGTAATGACATATATTAGATAAATTGTGTAAAAGAATCGAATGATAATGAAGTAGTTAAATGATCAAACTATCTTCACGGGTTGACTGATTTTCATCAAATTAACACCAGTTGCTACAACAATTCCTACAACACTAGACAGAATTGTTTTGCATCCTCAGTTGTCGCATGTTGGACTTCTCATACCCTTAAGTATCCTAACAATGACTAGTTGTTATTCTACCTAAGGTATGACATTATGAACATCTACTCTCTCTACCCTACAAGATGAATTCTTATATCTAGTTCTTCACAAATCTTAACTTCAAGTATAACCCTTTTGGAATTTAAGAAAACTTAAATTAAGATCAAATATTACTCTAATAATATCCACTAAGACAGACCATTTTACGGCTCTATCTTAACTTGAACCATTAAATGGGTGGTATCGAAATAACGATCATAATAATAGCTACTAGAGTAAAATGTCACAACAATCGTATAACAACTTATAAGAAAAGTCAAAAACCCATTTAGATTGTTTGTCACTCAACTACAATCAAATTTAGTTCATACATTTAAAAAGAAAAACAAACAACAAAATATTTGTCATGAAATACATCGATTCGATTGAAGAGTAAGGAATAGAACAAGTAGAGACCAACAAAGATTGAATCCAAATAACTCTGCTGGATTCTTCACTGATATAGATTTGGTTCCCTTGAATTCTAATTGTTTTCTTCTTTTCCTCTCTATTTTTTCAATGTTAATTTCTTGCCGCCATTTTATATAATGCACGCTCCTTTTTATAACTATAAACTAGGGTAAACCAAAGCCTAGGGCGCGCATGAGTCAGATTAGGAAACTGCAGATCGCAATTCTATAGATATCCCACACTAAGTTTTCTCTATTGTTGTTCTAGGATTGCTACAGTAATGGTTGCTCCAGTAACGGCTATAGCACTGTACTACAGATTTTGTTTCAATTCTTTTGTGGTCATATTCTTCCTTTTTTTTCCCAGCCTACGGCATTAACATCCCTTTTATGAATTATAAGCTTCTGGAAACCTATAATTATGCACATGATTTGAGCACGAATTACTTTAAATCAAGCAAAACTATTAAGACTAAACTAAAATGAATGTTTATGCAAAACATAACAAAAATGCAATAAAAAAACACATCATTTACTCTCTAAATGATCTTAATTTAAGTCTAAAATTGCTATAATCACTCACATTTCATAGAGTTATCAGCAACTAAAAAGACAAGCCAAAGGGGTAACCAGGAGGAAGCCAAAGGGGCAACCAAAAGTCAAAGGGTAGGCTAAGGTGCAATTGTGGATCAAAATTATTAGGGTTTGGGAAATACTTGAGATAACTATGTGAATAGTTTTTAGGTAGAGGGAGAAACTATAGGCTTGATGATCTTGAAGAATTAGTGTATTACCTTTGTAAAATCCTTAATGATTAATAAACTTGGCCATGTGTAGGTTTGTCCTTAAGGATATAGGCCCAATGTAAGTCTCCTGTGTTATTCTCTTTACTCTCTTTATGTTTTTATTGTTTGTTGTTGTACAACACTTTTTTGGTAGTTCTTTGTTTTTCCACAATCAAGTTGACTTAGGGTATCGAAGTTGTGATAAAGAACAACTAAGATACGCAAGGAGTTGTTTTAGCCAATTAGTTTGGCTTCGATCCTAACAACTTGTTTTAATGTTAATTAACCCTAAGTCCTAAACAACTAAGATAAAATGGCAAACATGTATATTTTTAAATACTGTTATTAGGCTATTAGATTGAAGAAAAGAGAAAAGTTAATTTAAATAGAAACAATGAGAAAAATAAAAATGAAGAAGTTGCATTGTTAATTTTTATGGGTGCAATGGAAAAAGAAAATAATTAGGATGCATGAACAAACATAAAATTAATTTTTAAGGGTATCTTTGAAACTGTGGGTTTGGGTCCACGTCCTTCTTGATTCTTCAAGAGGGACTACTCTAATTATTATATTTTTCTTCTCTCATTGTATTGCTCTCTAGATCTCTTCATGAATTATCCGCTAATGCTTGGAGCACTTTGCTTTCATGGTCCTCAATTATTAAATTTGGATAAAACTAAACTTACCTTCAGCATGGCTTTAGAACTAACCTTGATTATCTAAATTTTTACTAATTTAGTAGCAGGGGAGGTGAGAGTATTAGAAATTGGTGAGTGAAGTAGGGCCACAACTAAAATAAAATTAGAAAAAAATAAAGAACAAGCATAAAAGAAAATTGGCCTACGTCCACGGATAAAGACAGAAATAAAATATTTTACTATACTAGGAAAATTACAACTTCCCTCTAATAATATAAAAGAACAATTATACTCTCTTTATAATTAAAAAAAACTATTCTCACTTCCCGAAACTCTAATTACACATAACACTCTTAATTTAAGAGCAATTATATTTGCTTTCAAACTCTTCGCTCTCTCAAGAAAAAGGAAAAGCATCAAGGAAATGGGGATGATTAAAATGAAGGGGTGGGCCCTTCTATTTATAGCCAAAATTGGTTATTATTTTAATTTTTTTTATGTTGGTGGTTGTCAAAGGTGTGTTCCACTATTTCTCTCTTCTTTTTCTTTATTCTTCAAACATTTATAGCTTATAGAGCTTCAAAACGAGCTATTTCTAGAAGAATTTTCCTGACATTCACCCATTTAGAGATTTGACTGAGAAATAATTAATCTCCACACCATCATTTCTGTTTCGCCATTGTCATGTTGGTTATTTTTGTAATAGGCCACAAGAACATCTATTGTATACAAACTTGTCAGCACTGATTGGCTTGGTTAAAACATCTGCTAGATTCTCCTTAGTATGGATTTTCTACAAATCTATACTTTCGTCTTCCAATACTTCTTGAACAAAGTGGTACTAAACCCCTATGTGTTTTATCCTACAGTGAAATGCTAGATTCCTTACAATGTGCAAGGCGCTCTAACTGTCACAAAACACAGAAATTTTTTCTAGTTTATGCTTGAGCTCCTCTAATATTCTTTGTATCCAAATAACTTTCTTGCAAGCTTACGTAGCTGCCATGTATTATGTTTCTATTGTAGATAAAGTCACAACAGTCTGCAGTTTCAAAACCCAGCTTACGGCTCCCCCTGCAAGTGTAAACATATAGCTAATAATAGATTTCCTTTTATCAAGGTCTTCTGCAAAATCTGAATCCATATAATCCTTAACAGTAAATCATGATCCTCTGTAACATAATGCAACATCTGCGGTTCCTCTTATATATCTCATAATCATCTTCACAACTTTCCAATGTTCTGTACCAGGATTCGTCATGTATCAACTAACTGCTTCCACAGCTTGTGGAATGTCTGGTCTAGTACATGTTATAGCAAACATCAAACTTCCCATTGTTAATGCTTACAGTATTCGAGACATCTACTTCCTCTCTATTTCATTGATATAATACATACTTGAGGATAACTTGAAATTAACAAGAAGTAGAATAAAAATTTGCTTACAATCTCATATGTTAAAGCATTGTAAGATTTTCTTTAAGTAGTTCTTCTAAGAAAGTTAAATCTTCTTGTTATCTCTGTGTCGGTAAATTTGCATCCCTAGAATTTTATTTGCTGGTCTCAAGTCCTTCATTTTAAACTCTCTAGCCAACTGTACCTTTAATTCTTGGACTCGATTTTTGTTGGGACCTGCTACCAACATGTCATCCATGTATAACAACAAAATAATATAATCAATATCTTCAAACCTCTTGTAATATGCACAATGATTTGAATTAAGTCTGCTGTATCCAAGACTTATAATGAAGGAATCAAATTTCTTATACCAACACCTAGGCATTTGTTTGAGACTGTATAAATATTTGTTCAACCTACAAACCAAGTTCTCCTTTTCTGTTTCAGCAAAACCTTCTGCTTAAAGCATATAAATTTCTTGTTTAAGTTCTCCATGAAGAAATGCAATTTTCACATCCAATTGCTCTAAATGTAGGTCAAATGTAGTACACATTGCCAAAACTACTTTGATAATCGTGAGTTGAACTACCAAAGAAATTATCTGGTTGAAGTCAATACCTTATTTCTGAACATATCATTTCACCACCAATCTTGTATGATACTGCTCCAATTTGTCACTACCAGCACGTTTGATCTTGTAGACCCACTTGTTTACAATAACTTTTTTTTTATATGGTTGTGGTATAAGTTCCTATGTCTTGTTCTTATATAGAGCTTCAATTTCTTCTTACATTGCTGTCATCTACAAAGCAACATCTGGACTGTTTAAAGCTTTACAAAAAGTTGATGGTTCTCTATCCTCTATTAGAAGACAATATGCAAAATTGACCTATGTTAGAAATTTGAGTGCCACACTGGCGGTCGCCTCTCACGAGTTGACCGACAAACTTCTGGAGCCTCAAACTCGATTAATTTTTGTTCCTCATGCTCTGCTGCTATTTTAGAAAAATCTGAATCTTATTTTTTTCAAATTATTTTTAACATATATCGGTACAATCTTTGACTTTTTTCTTTATAGTGCTATCATCCCCATCTCTCATTTGCAGTTAATCTTCTATAAAGATAATATCTCTACTAATAACAATCTTGTGAACAATGGGGTCTTACAAATAATACCCCTTCACTCTATCAGCATACCTTAAGAAGAAACATCTCTTAGATTTTAGATCTAATTTTGTTATTTCTTAAGCATTATACATCACATGCACATGATATACAAATGAATATATGTGAGAATAATTAGCTGGTTTTCTAGTTCATATCTCTATTAGAGTCTTTAACCTAATTGTTGTTGATGGAGATCGACTGACCACATAACTAGCAGTTTTGGCTACTTTTGCCCAAAATGAATTAGGTATACTAACAGTCCTCAACATAGCTCTTATTCTTTTTATAATAGTTATATTCATTCACTCTGCCACTCTTTTTTGCTGAGCAGCGTATGCAACTGTGAATTAACTCTAAATACTTTCTTTTTTATATAATGTAAAAAACTCACCATTTATGTATTCCTTAGCATTATCTTTCCTCAAATACTTAATCTTATTCCCTGATTCAAGTTCAACCCACGTTTTGAATTCTTTGAACACTGGAAACACATCTGAATTTTTCTTGATTGGATACATCCAACATCTTCTATAATAAGTATCAATAAAATTCACTAAGTTTCTTACACCTCCCATGGATATGTTTTGTGATTCTCAAATATCAGAATGAACTAAGTCTAGAATGCATTTACTTCTGCCAACAGATTTGTTGAACTTCAATCTATACTGCTTACTTGTAACACAATGCTTGTAAAATGGTAAGTTTACCAATTTAAGCCTTGGAAGTAATTTTTGCTCAGAAAGAATCTTCAAACTTGTTCTGACATGTGGCCAAGTTTGAGATGCCACGTCATCCTTGACTCTTCTCTGTTTGATGCGACACACACATCAACTTCTTTTAGTGTTTCTCCTTTAAGCGTGAATAAATTAGCACCAATCTTTTTCGCCTTCATCAATTCAAGCGTGCCATTGACTATCTTAATGATCTCATTTTCTACATGAGTTTTGCATATAAGACTATTTATTTGTCCTAAAGACAATAGATTTTTCTTCAAGTCTTTGACAGATTTTTCTTTAAGTCTTTGACATATCGTGCTTTCTCAATTGTGCAAACTGCGCCATCAAACATTTTTATATTGATAGTACCAATACCATCGATCTCTGAGGCATGATTATTACCCATATATACAGATCTTCTTGAAATATGTTTATATTTGTGGAACCATTTTCTCTGAGAGGTCATGTGCTAGGTATCTCATGCGCCTATAAGCCAGATGTCAGATAGCCGTTTTCTAACTTTTGAAACAGTTGCTGTCTCGCTGTAGAGTATTTAGTCATCATCTGAGTTACTTGTTACACACTCCTGAGCATTTGATGACTTAAGATCTTTACCCTCTCTTTTTTTCTGGTTGTTTCAACATTTTTTCTTGTCACAGTTATAGCATTTGACATTCTTCTTATTTCTCAATTTTGATATAACATGATTGTGACTCCCACTGAGGTCACGTTCTGTTAATCTCCCTCTCGTCACTGATAACGTTTCTGTTTGTTGCGAATTTACTTGTTTGTCTTCCTTATTTTTTCTCTTGCTCTTCTCATTTAATATAGAGGCTGCAATATCATCGAACACTAGACTACCCACTTAGTTATTATTCATTAGATTGATGATGAGTTGATTATACGAATCTGATATACTTTAAAGTAGAAGCTCCACATGTTCATTTTCTTTATTTTATGACTTAACGTTGTGAGTTGCAAAAATAGTCTTCAAAATGTTGATATGGTCGGTCACCGATGTAAATTCTGTCATTCAAAGAGTATAGAGTCTCTTCTTTAAGAAGATCTTGTTGTGTAGCGACTTGGCCTCGTACAATTTTGTGAGAGTATCTTGTATTTCTTTTGCTGGCTTTTCTCCTCCACACTACAAAACACCTCATCTACAAGTGCCAAGTCTAGATCAACAATGACATTGTATTTCATCTCATTCCACTTGTCATCATCAGTCATCTCTATGAGCCTTTTTTCAATTACTGCCAAACAATTGTTTTTCCTCAATACAGTCTTCATCTTCATTTTCCATAATGAGAAATTATTTCTGTTGAACTTCTTAATTTCATATTTTTCCACCATCGGTTTTCACCATGAACTACCTCTACTAGAATCGGCTCCCACCATTTCACATGAACAATAACTGTATTTATGAACAGTGCCGTATACGTGCATAATACCCTGACTCCAAAAAATACAACCAGTAGCTCTGATATCGTTGTTAGAAAATTGGTGGGTGAAGCAGAGCCACAACTAAAATGAAATTTAAAAAAATAAAGAACAAGCACAAAAGAGGATACAAAAATAACCTACGGCGATAGGCAAAAATAGAAGTAAAATATTTTACTATACTGGGAAAATTACAGCTTCTCTCTAATAATAGAATAGAACAAGTATACTCTCTCTATAATTAGGAAAAACTATTCTCACTTCCCAAAACCCCAATTATACCCAACACTCTCAATTTAAGAGCAATTATATTAAGCTCTCAAACTCTTAGCTCTCTCAAAATAGAGGAGAGCCACGGAAATGAGGATGATTAAAATGAAAGGGTGAGCCCTTATATTTATATTCAAAAATTGGCTGTTATTTTAATTTTTTTCAATGTTGATAGTTGTCAAAGTCGTGTTCTACCATTTCTCTCTTCTTCTTCTTCTTCTTTCTTCTTTTTTATTCTTTCTTCTTCAAACATTTACAGCTTCTAGATCTTCAAAATGGGCTGCTTCTAGAAGCCTTTTCTTGACAGAGAAGTCACAAGGCAAGTGACTATCCTTTAAAGCCTAGAACAAGGTAATCCAATAATTCTAGCTCATTTGTAATATAATGCATGGATAATAGAATGAAATGAGATATGACCATTTGGCATGACCAAGATAATGCAAGTGGATTAAAATTATATTCTAATATGATAAAATCAAAATTACCAAATAAGTTATATAATTAATAGCTTGTTAAAACCTAAGCTCTTTGCTAGATATAAAATCCAATAAATCCTACGGGAACCCACAGTCTAGCAGGACTAAGTTTAAATAATAATATAATTTAAATAAATGGTCAATAAATAAAAAATACTAAAATAAAAATTTATTAATATATTCAATTCAATACATTTATAATTATCCCCAACATATTTTCATATGTTAAAAATATTGAAAAATAACTTTATCATTAAGACTACAAAATATATCTTTTACTATATATACAATAATTTTATCATTCAATTATTGATCTCTCATCCAATTTCACAAACAATTTTGCACAAAATTCATAGTTGAAAATGCCTTTCTACTATAGTTGCGGTAATTGATAAAATCAATGCTAACAGATAAACTGATGAATAATTTTTTTTCTTCTTAGTATCACCAATACTTTTTAATCTTAAAAGTTTGTTATAAGAACTCACATCCACAAATAAACATCAAGTTGAATTTCAAGTGACATAAGATCCCTGAAAGGAAAATCACTAGGATAAGAAATTCAAAGATGGAGGAGTTTTTTTTTCCCATGTGAGGTTAGTTAGGGCCCTATGGATTTCAAAATAACAATTTTTTTTTTTGTGGGCTAGAAGTGTACAAACAATTATGTAATGATTTTAGATATTTTTAAATATTAGTAGGAGTTTAATGGTAAATCAAATTAAAGATGAGACAAATATCAAAATAAATTTATAAACTTTGGAAAGTCCAGCCCCAACATGGCACCGCCGCTAGAAGCCCATAACATCTGCAAGACTGCATGTCCCCTAAATTGATTTGAGCCTTAATGAATTTACTATATAATTTGCCTAGGTTGTTTGTCTTATCTTCCACACTTAGAAGTGAGGCCTAGGGGAATGACTTGGGTTCTCTTGTACTGCATGAGAAACATATTTTTCACTTAATGAGTGAGATGATATAGAGTACACGAAATGAGATATATTTTTGCATGACATCAATGGCATGAAGTGTACTGCCTTAACTTTCGCATGTGTGGCCATCACATAAATTTAAGGATTTTGTAAATAGATTTGCATGTCCTTTGTAATAGGAAGTAAATATTCTAGTTAGCTTACGTGGTTTGCTTGTATAGTCATTTGTGCATATGATAAATTAAGCATGCTTAGTATTAGGTCTCAAGTGTATTCAGTAGACCATTAGGACCTTTCATAATAGTCTTCTTTGACTAGACTCTAACTATAACTCAATCTAATTTGTCTTTGTTTTTGGTCCTAAATTCATGGAGAATTTACCTGTGCATTGTATTTAGATAATTAAATTAATTTAGACTATTTTTTGTATTTACGCACAGGTTGTGCAATGTAAACAAAATATGTTTTTAATTTACTAGACGAGCATGTTGAGAATAAAAGTGTCCAAAATATATTTTAGGATGCAAATAGCTCACTCTTTTAATAATTGCCCTCTAATTAATATGTTACTATTTAACGTACATACTTACATGAGTCGACATATTTGTGGTTTATTTATTTATTTATTATTTTTGTCAAAATTTTCTTTTATTTAACAACTCTTGCAATTGAAGAGTTAAAATGAAAAATAATGTGAAACAGTGGTTTAAAGAGAAGACATACATATAGAATCTTGAAACAAGGATGGATTAGTTTATGCTGCCTCTTCATGAAGCAACAAGGATTACTATGTAATAAAGACGAAAAAGCTAATGATGTATTTACTAATGGTAATCAGATTGGGTAAAATCAGAATGAGTTAGAATCTGATGAGAAATGAAAATTAAAATGAATTGTTTACTGATTAGTATTAAAAATTGTATGCTTATTAAGGGGTCAAAATGTTATTTTGTGTTTCTAACATAATTTACATTTCTAATTATATAACATATTATGAATTTATAATTATTTTTCTAAATATTTGATTTTGTGTAATTTTGTGTGTTTATTAGGTAAAAATAATAATTTCACACAATTTCATGCTCCAAACAAGTGTATGGATGTCAAATTTGGATTACAGAAGTCCGAGAAATTAGATCGTTGTCAAGGAGGATCCGCCACTTTTATTGTAAATTTATAAGTTTTTACCACAGTAAATGTAGTAATCGTGAAATTATAAATTTTTACTATATTAGATATTGTAATTGTTAGTGGAATGTATTGGACGTGCTTGAGTGGATTTAGTTAGGTTTATATTTTTTTTAGTGGGACAAATGTATGGTTAAGATGTAATTAGCTTTATTTATTTGTGTGGTGTGGATTCATCATGTACTAGTATAAATAGAGAGGGCAAGAACACACCTCTCCGCACCTTTCCTTCTCTTTTTTCCCCTCAAATTCTTCTTCTCATCTCTCTTTGTAATATATTTTCAAAAAATAAAATTAGTTTTATTTTCAATTTTTAAATACTTTTTTTAATTTTAATAATTCCCTTTATTTCGATTATGTTTAGCTAAATACTAATAGTCAAGGAAAAGTGAAACTCTTAGTAAAAAAAAATGATTTAATTAAATTTTATTTTTAATTATATAAATTAATTATTTTCTATTTAATTTTATCCATATTTTATATTTTGAAATTTTGATTTATTGTAGACAAACATGAGAGTTTGATACAATAAATTCTTAATATCTTAGTATAAAGGAAGGTAAAATGGTATTTTGACTTATTGTAGACAAGTTAAGTTTTGGCACATTAAGTACTTAATCCACAATTAATTAATGGGAAAATAATTGTAATTTATACAATTAATCTTTTAGGTAATAAAATAAAAGAGTTTATTAAAATGAATTTATTACTAAGATTGGATTCATAACCGTAACTAATTTAATTTCATAGCTTTCTCAAATTAAATTACATATATTTAAAATTTATTTTCATTTTTTAGATAAACTTAGATAAACAAATTAAATCATTTCTCTGTAAATCAACCTCAGACTCACCGAGATACAGTATAATTAGGCACTCTTATACTTAGGAGTAAATTAAACACTTTTAAGTCGTGTCATTTACTTTAGCTGTATAAATAGGGATCGAAATGAGTTATATTGCAATTCATGTATTTACTTAATCGAATGTAAATAAATTGTTACAAGCAATTAAAATAATTTTGGTCAATTATTATCATTATTTATTATTATTGTTATCATCATCATCATCATCATCATTATTATTAACAAAAATGACAATAACAATAATATAATATAAAAGATATTTTATTTGAGGACAAAAATGAAATTATGAAATTTGGAGGGCAAAATGGGGAGTTTGAGGAATTAGAACTTGATTCTCTACCCTCTCATGGGAATCAAATTCTCATTTCTTAATCCCCAAAGCATGTGGGCCTCACATGTTTTATACCGATTCTCATCTTATTTTAGCAAGTAAACACTATCAATAATTTCCATTCTGGATTTCGATTCTTCAATTTAGGAAGTAAAGGCACCATAAATAATTTCTTCAAAAGGTAAGACATGAACTCAAACTTAAAATATATGTGTAAGCAAATAATGGGAAAAATAACCCTCTTGTTGTTTAATTAAACTAATTGAAACTTTCTTGATGTTTTAAAACACATTCACACCCTCCTTAATGTCATTTTTTACTGATCTTACCATTTAACCCTCTGTGGTTGTTTGATCATTGATGTTAGGAATACGAACACCTTTAATTATTTAATTAATTGATTAATTTTTTTACTCATCATTAATTAAAAACTAAATAAAAAATCATTAGTAAAAATAAGAAAATAGTCATAATTTTTCAATTAATTTAAAAAAATCTTTTAGAATTATGTGAAAAGTTAAAAGCAAAATTAATTTACATTTAGAAAATAATAAGTCGAATCTATTTGAAACAATAAAAATAATATATATTTCTACATATCTTCAACCTTTTTATTCTAAATAATAGTATTTATATATATATATATATATATATATATATACATATATTACTAATTTTACATTTAAGTTTTGATAAATTCTGGAAAGAATTTCAGAATTATTTAAATCATTATGACAATTCCCTTGCTTTTTCCCATATAATTTTAAATTTAATTTTTAATTAATTATGAGTCATTTTTTAATTATTTAAATAAATTAAAGGTATTGATACTCTTAATATCAAATAACCATGTAGAGTAAAATGATAAAATTAACAAAAAAATTGACACTTGGAGATTTGAAAATGTTTTAAAATATGAGGGGATTTTGATTAATTTAGTTAAACAACTGGGGTTTCACCTTTTTTGCCAGTAAAGAATCAATTTGTTAAATTGGATCTTGCAATTGGATTTTTATCAATATATTTCTTAACTAGAATAAATCTAAGCAATAAATAAATTTAACAAATAAGTACAATTACAATATATAGTTATTCTTAATTTTTCCGACTGAATTTAATACAGTGGGATTTAAATCTCTCAAACTTTATCATCACCAGTCCCATTTCGGTCCTCCTGCTCATCAACAGCGAATCTATCTTGCTTTTTGCCCCACAGAACGCAATAAAGCCCAACAACGATGAGAAATGCCCCTATCAAACTGCAAAATTGCCAACAAGACAAAATTTTAATTTGTTTTCAAAATTTACTTTATATATATTGATTAATTATTAACTGTACATGTTCCTGAAAGCCGACCTGCCCAAGTGAAGTCTCTCTGCAAAAGCAATTGCGGAGAATAATGCCACAAAACTAGCTGTAAAGGACTGAACATCGCTGAAAAAACTGGCCCCTTGACGCTAATACACCATGTTTGGAGGTAATAGAGCAGTGCTGAGTTTATTACTCCCTATAATCAATTAATCACATGCAGCTCAATTTGCCATATATATGATGGATGCTCAGGTAAGGATGTTCACATTTTACAAAATTCAGACTTGAACTGGAATCACAGTTGTATTGCTAGCGTTGTAAAACTCTAATTCTAGTTCATATCCGCAGTTTAATTACAAAACCTGAACGTCGAACATGAGCATGAGTTATAACTTATAAAATTAAAAATAATAAAAATAAATTTGCGTTTGATGTTAAAGTATATATAAAAGTATACTCACACAGTAGACTATGGTCAAAAGTTGTACGTTCCAGTCCAGCTTCCATAAGGTAGGGTTTCTTCCGAGGAACAAGGCAACGAAAGAAGTTTGCAATGATGCAAAGAAGCAAATTAAAGTATTCAGTGATAACGGGGCCGGGTAGTCTTTGCTGACCGTAGCCTGTAATGGTAAAGCATTTATACAAAAAAATATATACGTTAGGTGTTCAGATGATTGAAATCATTATCTGTCAAGACTCAAGAATAAGGTGATGATGAACATTTATACGTATTTAGCAAATGTTTTAACAACTGTTACTCTTATTTTTAACCAGAAGGATAAGCCAGACTGGTGAGAATAAGAGCAGAACCTTTGAACCAATTTTCATTACCATGATGCCTCAATTGATCGGTGTCGTAGATGTTTATGAGGGGCTTTTGCACAAAGCCTTTCAGTAGGTATCGTCTTTTCCAGAAGGTAAAGATTAGTGACCCACCAATACAAACAATTGTGCCTAACACTTTTGCTCCACCTCTGCCACTAGTTATCTTCGCTTTCTCCATCCTGATCCAGTATGCATGAATTCGTAATAATATTGCTAAAGTAGCTAGGGTATGTGTATGTTCTTAGTACTTATAGAGTTTGAGCTATTTGTCAAATAAGTTTTTGTATTTAAAAGAAAAATTTTATTCAAAACATGTCTGTTGTCTAATCTGTTTTTGTTCAAATTTATTTAATTAGTTATTCTCTATGTTTGAGAAATTGCTAGATTCGAAAAGCTTAAATTAACGGTTTATTAATTATTAGGGCCAAATACTAGCATTAAATACTAGTCTTAACTGCTCTACTCTCATGAAACATGGACTAAGACGAAGCTCACAGATTAGTTGAAAGACTGGAGCTTAAAATTAGTGAGTAGGATTTTAAAAAAATATTTGAAAGAATTTGCATGTAGGATACCATGTTGGGGAAACCGTTTGACCCAAAAACTTAAGTATTTAGGATAAGTCTTAAAACTATATATAATATGAACCACTACGTTTTATTAGAAATTTTTTTATTATAACAGAAAAATGATATTTTCAATTAAAAACTTGCCGCTAATAGCTATGACAGTATCAACGAAGACATTTTGGTTAAATTTTGAAAATATAGTGGTCAACTCGATAATTGGCCCGTACCCGAGTGATTAAAGGAAAATTTACCAGCGTAAATACAGAAGTTAAGGAAATTAAATGATTAATACCCGAGAAGAAACGCCAGGAGAAACGTGAAACTGGGAATAACATTATTCAACGCAGTAGCTACTGTTGGAGAAACGTAGGAGTAACCAGTGCGATACACATTAAGATGAATGGTGGCACCAAATAATGCAAGCACAAGAATCTTTGCCATCACTGCAAATGTGAGCTTGGGGCGTTGTTTCCTGCTTTGCAAATACATTAGCATTATTGCAAACGAGATCTATATCATTATTAATTGTTCGGGGATATGATAGTGTAAGTTGAATTAAAGAATTTGAATTCAGTGCTGATATGAGTTATATTAATTTTGTTTTTTTTTTATGTCACGTATATTCATATTAGTATACACTTAATGTATTATTTTATTAATCATATATAGTTTTTAAAAAAATTCGCAAAAGTTGATATCAGCAATGAATCCAAATCCTGAATCAATATACAATGTACTTAAGAAATGATACATGCATACCTTTCGAGGACATAAAGCAAAGGGCCCTAACAAAACCATGGCTAGTACATGGAATCAGAGATAAAGTCTCATGTTTCACATGAAGAGATCTATTAAGGCTTATCTTGAGAATTTTCACACGGCCGTACCTGTTAAATTAAATTTTTGAATCAAATAGTAATCGTTCCTTACAAAATTTGGTGCTGTTGTAGAGCTAGAATACTAAGAATACACATCGATAAAAAAATTAAAACTGGAGTCAATCCTTATTAACCTTTAGATATGAGTTGGCTGTTAGCATCATGAATTTTCATTAAACTAACATTGGGAACAAGTATATAAACTTGACGCCCATTAACCTTAGAACAAGATCACCTTACACGTGTTGGGAGGTGTTAAGGAGAAAATTTCACACACAGTTCTGCTAAAAAATAATTGTGGACTAAGAAATTTGTTTGAGATCAACTACCTTCTACATGACAAGAAACATCGGGGGGGGGGGGGGGGGAATTGACCAAGTGACAGAATTAATTTTGAGGCAACCCACATTCTTTCAATTAGTTTTTGAACAAAAGTTAGAAATCTTCTATGGCGAATATAAAATAGAAATAAACAAATAATATCTTACAAAAATATCCGACAACTAAAGTTTCAGAATTGGGAAGTAATATTATATTAAGGCAATATTCATTTCCTTCGGCATGCCAGGTCTAGGAAGTGACTTGAAAAGCATTGGCCATGATTTATTTAGTCAGTGATATTGTTGTATTATAATTTTTAAATTATAATTATTGTTAAAAAATTATAATTATAAAATAAAAATTAATAATATATAATAAATATAATTTTTAATTATAATTTTTTTTATCATGTAAATAACGGACGAAATTAATCCCTAAATTACAATAATTAATATTTATTAAATACTTTAATCTTATAACTTTTAAATTATATAATTATTCAAATTTAATATTAAATGGGACTTAATATTCCCTCTCTTTTATCACTTTTTTCCTCCAATTTTTTTAATTATTTAAGTTTGATATCACTATTCCACTGAAGCCCACCTGAATAATTATTTGGCAGAAAGTTTGATTTAAAAATCAGTTGCACCAACACTTGTACGTCACTAACTCGATATTACAAAATAAATTTTTTTGTAAATAGTTATTACACACATACCTCGTTTTACGTTAAAATTGTTTTCATCCGTTAGATTAAGAAACGTGAAAATCTAACGAACCATATGTGCTGGCCGTTTGTTGCATCTGATCTGACATAAGCTATGCCTCTATTCTATATTTAATGTTCAACCTAGCTGAAATGTTAACTATTGCCTACTGTTAATCATAGCTCGGCTCATTTTCTCATCAAATTTCTACGTATGCCGAACCTTGCTGTGTACTTCCAACTTTGTTGAACATGCATGATGCACATTTAATTCTCCAGTCACATTCTAACTAATCAAAGTTCAGCCACTTGCTGCCACTAACTGAATTCAACCATGTATATTAAGAAGTAAAGAAACATGCGGCCAAGCACTTGCCACCTAGTGAGATTGAAGCCAAGGTGACCGAACCAGGAAACTCGACCACTTTCGGCCATTAGGATTTGGTAACTAAATAGGTGGTGCTTCTTCATTCTATTCCCACTTAAATTTTATAGTCCTAATTTTATCTTTGTTTAAACATTAAAAAAGTGAAAAAAAAAATCATAATCAAGCAAACCCTAATTGATTGAAATCAACATAAGTTGTACATTATATTTTTGCATCCCTAGTAATTGCGTCATTGTTGCTCGCCACCGCTGCTCATTGCTGGTTCTCATCGTTGCCCTTACATCGCTACCACTTGATGCTGTTATAACTTAAGAATGGCAATGGTCGAGCCAGGGCTTGGCCTCTACATGATTTATTGGGCCTAGCCCTTAAAAAGACAACCTTTAAATCCTTGGATTGAGTGAGATTTTTTCATTTGTTTTTATTTAGAATTTTAAAGAGTTTTATTAGGGTTTTTAACTTTTTACTTTATAAGAAGTGTTGTATTTAGACTTGTTAAAAGTGTCTTTAGAGTTTTGTTTTATAAGAATTTTTAACAGTGCTCTAATAAATATTTGAGCCCAAAGGTTGGCTCGGTCCTTCTGGTAAAGCCCTAAACTTGGCTCGATGATGAACTGGGTCGAGTTCTTGAGCCTTCACTTGACCCTTGGGCATAAAATTTGGGACAAAACACTACCAATTAAGGTCGAGCCAATCAAACCTTGGGCTAAGTTGGATCATTTTGCTATCCCTACTACCATTGTTGCAATTGATTGAGGAATTAGATATACATAAATCCTAAATCATATTATTATTATTATTATTATTATTATTATATATATATATATATAATAATAATAATAATAATAATAATAATAATAATAATAATAATAAATGGTGTTCAAGAATTAATTAAAAATTTTAGAGTTTTTTTTAAAAAGTAGGTGTGTTAAGGTTCATAAAAATGCTAATAATAAAAATATAATAATAATAATAATAATAATATTATTATTATTATTAACAATAATTTTTTAATAATAGTAACCACAATTAAAATATATAACAATGATGATGACAATAGTTAACTAATGGTTTTTTTTAATAACCAGCTACAACCCAACCAATTCTAATTTTGATTGCAAGATAAAAGAAACACATCAATATGTTGTGTGCAGAAATGTGTAATTAATTGCACTAAATAATCACAGCAAAATAAAAGACACAAGAATTTTACGTTGTTCGGCAATTATGCCTACGTCCACGGGAGTAAGAGAAAATAATTATTTTACTAAAAAATATTAGAGTACAATATTTGAATAAAGAAACCTCATTTCAAATAACTCAAATATACTCAAATACTCTCACACACACTTAAAATGAAAAACCTCTCAAATACACGCTCTCCAATTGCTCACTCTCTCAACAATTCTTTACTTGAATTGTTTCCCTCAATTTTTTTTTTTTTTGGATGCATACAAGTGAAGATTGGTTCTCTATTTATAAGAGTGCAAAATTGCACTATTGCACCTACCTCTGGCAAATCCTCAAGATGATTGGTGTGTGCTGTATTGAGTGCATGAACTTTGGTCAATTTGTCAACACATTTTGCCAACTTTTCAAGCTTTTTGACAAATTATTATAAAGCTTTGTCTTTGTCAAAAAAAAACTTATCTTAACTCACAAATCTCCATTTCGGCCAAAATTTACCCAAATCTGAGCCAACTTGGAATGAACTATCATTCCAAAGTGGCTGCATCTTTGTGACTGCCTACGTACCTATAATCTAGGATCAAGTCAACCATAGTTCAAAAATTTCCCAAACTCAACAAATTCGAATGATTTGAATTAGTTTAAAGTAATGTTGAAACTTAACTCCAGAAATTACATTTGTTAACATATTTGATAAATTATCTTTAGTATCAATCTTTCTCAACAACACAACACCGTTTTCGATTGTCTCCCTCACGTAATGATATTTCACATATGCGTGCTTTGTTTGAGCATGATATGTTTGGTTCTTCGCTGGGAATATTGTGTTTTGGTTATCACAAAAGACCTCAATGTTTTCCTAAATTACTCTCAAATTTCCTAATAAGCCTTTCAAACAAATACCTTCATTTACAAACTTAGTTGTTGTCATGTACTCTGCTTCTGTAGCAGAAAGAGCAATTGTCTACTGTAGAATCGATCTCCAACTAATTGGATCTCCACCTAATGTAAATACGTAACTCGTTGTTGATCTTCGGTTGTTAAGGTCTCCAGTGAAATCAGAATTACAATACCTAACATATTGTTGACCACAATCATTCTTGAACAATAATCCAACATCAATTGTCCCATATAGATATTGGAGAATCCACTTTACTGCAAGCTAATGATTTTTACCCGAATTATGCATGTATCGACTAACCATACTCATAGTTTGAGTTATATAAGGCCTTGTGTATACCATAACATACATAAGACTACCCATAACACTAGCATATAAAACATGAGCTATATAGTTGTGTTCCTCTTAAGAAGAAGGACACAAAGAAGAGCTTAATTTGAAATGAGAAGCTAGATGAGTAGAAACTGGTTTGGTTTTGTCATCTATACCAAACTTTTCTAACATTTTCTTCAAATAAGACTTTTGAGTCAACCATACGCTCCTATTCTTTTTATTTCTATGAATCTCCATCCCAAGTGTTCTCTATGTATCACCTAAATCTTTCATCTCGAACTTAGAATCCAACTACTTCTTTAATATTTCAATCTCACCTTTGTTCTTCGAAGTTATAAGCAGATCGTCAACATAGAGTAACAGATCAATAAAGGTTCTATCTTGTAGTGTTCTAAAGTAAACACAGTGATCGTATTCACTTTTAGTGAATTTCTTTCCTTGTATGAATTGATCAAATCTCTTGCACTACTGCCTTGGTGATTTTTCAAATCCATATAAAGATTTAATCAATTTACACACATGATTCTCCTTTCCAGTAACTTTGAAACCACAAGGTTGAGTTATATAGATTTTTTCTTCCAAATCTCTATGTAAGAATGCTATTTTAACATCCAATTGAGCTAACTCTAACTTATATTCAATTATTAAGGTAAGTATGATGCGAATGAAAGTAAGTTTTAAAACTAAAAAGAACATTTCATTATAGTCAATACCTTCATTCTGAGCAAAACATTTTGCAACGAGTCTTACGTTGTATTAAAGAGTTATTTGATTTAGAGAACCTCGCTTCTTGGTGGAGACTCATTTATTGCCAACAGTGTTTTTACTCTTAGGTAACTCCACAAGTTCCCAAGTCTGGTTTTGATGAAGAGACTTCATTTCTTCTTTCATGGTTAGCTTCCATTGATCGCTTTCAGTACTGCATAATGTCTTAGTGAAAGAGTTGGGGATGTCATCATCAATAATTGGAGTGCATAGGCTACCACTATGTTTTAGTAAGCCATATGAGATTCTTTATCACTCTTTTTTGTCTCCTTGTTGCTATATTATCATTTTGTTTTCTACATCTTCAGTTGTTTCTTCCTCTTATAGGACATCAACAATTTCTTCTTCTACTCTTAAGGTATCCTCTAAAGTTGAAATCTTCTCTGGTGTAGAATTAATTGGTACACGTGGAGTTATATCAAACTCTACCCGCTATAATGTCTCATTAGTTTGTTATCTACCTATTAAGAACTTGAAGCCTTCAACATAGAAGCTTCAAAAGTGACATCTTTGATATACACAAATTTTTTACTTTCAAGATCTCAAAGTTTGAAACTTTTAACTCTACCTTTGATTCCCATAAAGATAATCTTTTTTGCATGAGGATCGAGCTTATCATTCTTTATATGATATAAGCTGGATAACCAAACACATGAATGGATTTATAGTCTTATACATGCTTTGCAGACTATATTTTGATAGGAGTTTTACCTCTAATTGCAATATAACGCAATCAATTTATTAAGTGACTTGCATAGCTCATAACTTCAGACTAAAACTTTTTAACTAAATGAGCATTAGATAACATACATCGTTCTTTTTCTAGTAAAGTTTGATTCATATATTTAGTCACACCATTCTGCTGCAGAATATGTCTCACTATGAAAAGTCTTTTTTTACTTTCATTTTAGCATACTTGCAAAAATGGATCAGAAATATATTCACACCTATTAAAAAAAACGCAATACTTTGATCTTTCTACCAGTTTAAGTAGCTACGAGTTTCTTCTATTTCGCAAAAAATCTCTAGAACCTCATCTTTTGCTCGCATAGTGTACACCCAAACACATTTACAGAAATCATTAATAAATGAAACAAAATAATGGCTTCCACTAATTGATGCAATCTTAGTTAGTCTTCATACATCACTGTAAACATATTTAAAGATCTCATGAGTATTGTGATTAGTCATTCTAAATTTGACCATTGTTTTCTTACCAATAGCACAATGCTCACAGAATTTCAGTTTATAGATTTTAATACTTTTTAAAAGTCCATGCTTCATCTGAGTTTGTAGAAATTTCAGTCGTACATGCCACAACTTAGTGGTGCCACTATGTGCTTCAGAAACATTAGCTTCATCGATTGTACCTTCTTTTGAATAGTATAAATTATGATGTCGAACCCTTTACAGAATCACCATAACCCTATATGTGAACTTCAATGTGTCATATTCAATGGTAACCTTCTAGCCTTTAGCCTCCAAAGTATATATATAAATTATATTTTTCTTCAGAGCTAGAACATATCTAACTTCTTTTAGTTATATGATTATTCTGTCAAACATTTTAAGCCGAATTGTTCTGATCCCTATTGTGCGACAAGGTTGATCATTTTACATAATAATTATACTAGATTCCATATCACATAAATATGTAAATCATTCTCTGATTGGACGCAAATTATGGCTGCTCTTGTATCAAGTATTCACTCGCTCGAATTAACCATGTATGTTGTAGGTATAATACTTAGTGAATAACTAGAGTCTTCATCTTTACGTGCCATATTTGTTGTTACTGGTTTCTTCTCATCTCTCTTCTGAGCTTTTGAACAATCTTTCTTCCAAGGTCTCTCTCAAGACAAAAGACACACTTATCTCAAGCTATATTTCTATTTCTTGATTTGGATCGAGAATTCTTTTCACCTTACTTCTTCTTTTTCTCCATCGTCCTTTCTCTGGCTAAGAAAGTTTTAAACGATACTCTTTTATAATATTTATTATTATTATTATTATTAATTTCTAAAATTGGTCAATGTTGTATAGACATCCTTGAAGATTATCATGTTTTTTTTTTCCATATGATAAACTAGTCATAAAATGACTATATTCTTCTATAAATGAGTACAGTAGAATCATAGTATTGACTTTATTCTTAATATTTTCATCAAGATTCTTCAAATCTGCAAGTAACTTCTTAAATCTTGAAATATGATCGTGCTGTGATACCCCGAGCTTCATTAAAAAACTATATACTTGGCTTATTACATGAAGACGATTTTTAAGACTTTTCAACAGATATTTCTCCTCCAATGTACACTACAAAGTCATTGCACATTCCTCATCTTTCACCAAATATTTCACCTCCTTTGTTAGGCAAGATATAACCTGACCACATACTTTCTTGTTCATACGATCTCAAGTTTTTTCATCATACAAGTGTTTTTTTTTTCAAGACAACATTGAGATCAATATGAATAAGAGCATCTATAACTTCACGCTTCCACATGCCGAAGTTGATTTTCCCATCAAAGTTTTCAACATCGATCTTCTTCCTATAACAGGTGTTGATTGGCGATGTGACAAGTCTCGCCTCCAACCTAAAGTGTCTACCAGAATAGTCTAGGTAAATCTCTCCCCACTTCTGGAAGTTTCACCTTCTACTATTTTTTCAATGAACTATTCTCACCTTAGAGATCAATATATATGAAAAATACACCAGGAAGGTTTTCTAAGAAAGACTGGAAGAGTCACACTAGTTTCATTTAAAAGCAAGTCTCCTTACGCTCTTATCGCTTTTGTGACAAAACCTTCTTAGACATGCACAAATCTACACCACTACACAAAAGACTAATCCTCCAAATATGAACTGCTGGCTCAACAATATTCGTGAACAATACCGTATATAGGAATAGTACCGTATATGTGAACAATACCGTATATAGAAATAGTACCGTATATGTTAACAATATTGTTTACCCTAAGTATTAACCATCGTTTTCTATACCACTTGTTTTGCGTAGAAATACAAAATCAAGCGCACAAAATAATAATAGCAAAATAAAAGACACAAAAGTTTTATGTGGTTTAGTAATTAAGCCTACATCCACAGGAGTAAGAGAAAATAATTGTATTACTAATAATTATTATAGTATAATATTTGAGTAAACAAACCTCACTTTCCAAAACCCAAACACATTCCAGTACTATCACACACACTTGAAAGGAAAACCTCTCAAATATACACACTCTTTAGTTGCTCACTCTCTCAATAATTCTTCACTTGAATTATTTCTCTCAATTTTTTATTTTTTGGATGCATAAAAGTGAAGATTGGTTCTCTATTTATAGGAATGCAAAATTGCACTATTGCACCTATCTCTAGCAAATCGTCACGATGATTGGTGTGTGCTATATTCGGTGCCTAAACTTTGGCCAATTTGTCAACAAGTTTTGCCAATTTGTTAAGTTTTTTTATAAATTATTATAAAATTTTGTCTTTGTCAAAAAACTTGTTTTGACTTTTACACAATGAGAATGCAATTCACTTTTATTCTAATTCCTAAGCTCAGGTAAACAATATATTTTAATTTTTATTGATCATTTTAATTTTAACTCATTTGGATTACGAACGAATAAGCGCACCATCAGTGGATTCTCTGAAGTTATAAAGGAATGAAAGATGTGAGAATCTTCTGTTCCGGAAATTAGTAAATTACCCATCATTGTCATTAAGCTCCAATTATCCAACCGCAGATAAATATGCACAGCCCAATTCAGCCCGGTGCTACTTGAGCCCAGCATCTTGTAAAAGGGGTCATGGATAGGCCCAGGCTCATGTTAAAAGCCGGAGCCCGTAGGTCCACCACCCATGCTCAGGCCTGGCCCGCTGCCAAATTGAAAAGTTTTTCATCTCCTCCAAACTCACTGCGAAAAAGTTTAATTATTTGATTAAGTAGTTGATAGACTAACCTCTCTGCATCTTCCTTCCTTTGGACGGCGGCCCAGACACAGACACAAACACGAACACAAACACAACAAATCACATCTTGTGTTCGAAAACAAATCCACAAAACTCACACTAATGCTTTCATTCAAACATCATGTAGCCAAATCGAGGGCTCTTGTCTCCCCATTGCTCCTCTTAAACAACAACATCAAAACCATTTACATATTCTCTCATTCATCTTATTCAACAGTCGTAGGCGCTAGCGCCAAGGACGTCGTACTTTCATTCAAAGAATGGTTCGGCTTGAAGCCCCGGAGCAGCGCCGTTTTGGATCGAGTTTTCCAAATCTTGAGCACCCACGACGACGAGGACTCGGCCTCTCGCTTCGCCGCCGATCAAGCCCTTTCCGAATTGGGTATTCGCCTCACCGAATCATTCGCTCTTCAAGTCCTCAATTACGGCAAAAAAACGAAGGACGTGCTCTCTTGCCTCAAGTTCTTCGACTGGGCCGGCCGCCAGCCTCACTTTCACCACACGCGCGCCACGTTCTACGCCATTTTTAAGCTTCTCCATTGTGCTAAACTCACGCCTTTGATGGTGGATTTTCTTGAGAATTACAAGAAAGACAGGTACTATCATCAGGTGAGGTTTAATGATACTCTTGTTATGGGATACGCGCTTGCCGGGAAGCCCGACATCGCGCTTCACCTGTTTGGTAAAATGCGGTTTCAAGGTATGGACTTGGACGATTATGCTTATCATGTGCTTTTGAATGCTTTAGTTGAGCAGGGTTGTTTTGATGCTGTTGCTGTCGTTTCTAAGCAAATTTCAATGAGGGGTTTTGAGAATGATGTTACTCGTACTATTATGTTAAAGTGTTTATGTAAGCAGAAGAAGATAGACGAGGCTGTTGAGTACTTTCAGCAATTAGTGAGTGGCAGGAAATGTGCGAGCGGGTTTATGATAGGTATTATTGTCGATGCACTTTGTAAAAATAGTAGGTTTGAGCAGGCAGGGAAGTTATTGGAGGATTTTAAGGATCGTGACGACGTTGTGAAATTAGAGAAGGTTTATGATGTTTGGTTGAGGAATCTTGTTCGGGCTGGGAGGTTAGATCTGGCTTTGGAGTTTTTGAAGAGTAAGAATTCTTTAGAAGGGTATGTTCCGGAAGTGTTTCGATTTAACATTTTGGTGTCTAGGCTTTTAAAAGAGAATAGGCTTATGGAGGTTTTTGACTTATTCATGGATATGAAAGAAGGTCAGATTTCTCCTGACGGGGTCACTATGAACACTGTATTGTGTTTTTTTTGCAAAGCTGGGATGGTGGATGTTGCGATTGAGTTGTACAAGTCAAGGTCGGAGTTTGGGCTCTCTCCTAATGGTATGGTTTATAATTACTTGATTAATTCTCTGTGTGGGGATGGGAGTACTGATGAAGCCTATGAGGTGCTAAAGAATTCCATTGATCAAGGGCTTTTCCCTGGTAAAAAAACATTGTCTATACTTGCTGATGCTTTATGTAGGGATGGAAAGTTTGAGCAAATGAAAGATTTGGTTATTTTTTCCTTGGAACGGAATATTATGCTACGTGATGTCACGTATGATAAATTTATATCTGCTTTATGTAAGGCTAATAAGGTTGAAGTTGGGTATTTGATCCATTCGGAACTCAGTAGAATGAATAAAGTTGCTTCTGAAAATACTTACATCCAATTGATACATGGTTTTAACAAATCAAACAGGTCTGATATTGCTGCTAGACTTCTTTATGAAATGGAGGAAAAGGGTCACAAACCAACTAGAGCATTACACAGAGCTGTTATTCGTTGTCTCTGCAATATGGAAACTCCAGCGAAGCAGTTCCTTCAATTGCTGAATATGCAGTTGTCTCATCAAGAAACCAACTTTCAAATCTATAATTTCTTCATTGATGGAGCTGGGCACGTCAAACGGCCTGATCTAGCTAGAGCAGTATATGAGTTGATGCAGAGAAGTGGACTTGTCCCGCAACTGGGTTCTAACATTCTTATGTTGCAGAGTTATCTAAAGAGTGGAAGAATTTCTGATGCTCTAAATTTTTTCAATCATTTGCGCCTTAAGGAAAAGAATGGGATCCCGAGAAAATTATACAACACCTTGATTGTTGGTCTCTGCAAGGCCATGAAAGCAAATCTTGCATGGGGGTTCATGAGGGAAATGAGACATAATGGAATGTATCCTAGCATGGAATGTTATGAAGAACTTATAAAGCTGCTATGCTCCACCAAAAATTATGATATGGTGGTTCGTGTTATTAATCATTTGGAGGGACATGGACGTCAGGTTACATCCTTTATTGGTAACACCCTTTTGTTGCATGCATTGAAGACCCAAGATCTCTATGAGGCTTGGATTCGGCTGAGAGGTATGCTGGTTAATGAGCAATCAAAGATTTCATTGCTTGGCCAGCTTATTGGAGTTTTTTCTGGTTGCATTAAAGTGAGCCAAGATATTGAAGGCTTACAGAAAATGATTGAGCAGTGCTTCCCGCTTGACACCTACACTTATAATATATTACTGAGACGATTAAGCATTAGTGAGATAGATCATGCTTGTGAGTTATTCAATAGGATGCGTCGTAAAGGCTATGAACCCGACCAATGGACGTTCGACATCTTAAAATGTGGTCTTTACAATTGTTTGAGGACGGATGAGGCAGAGAGGAGGCTGGAGGAGATGTTCTGAATGGGCTTGATTGACTGACCATTTGGAACAATTCATTTCATGAGTGATTAGTAGACTCAAAAGTCCCAGCATCAGGAAGCAGATCGATCCAAAACATTCATACAGACAGACAGAGACAATATTTTTTGGGAAATAATGTCTTTTGTGCCTTAATATGATTTGAATACAAGAAATATCGCATTGCTTTATGTATATTACCTCAGAATTATTGTTAATATCTTTCAACCAATGGAATTGCGATGTGCTTTTCAAGTTCATCATGTTTCAGGTAACCGTAAAAACTCAGCTCATGAACCAGCCAAGATATTTTTTGGCAGTTGAAGGTAATGGTTGTTTAAAAAGAAATAAGAATGCACACATTGTTGAAGATAATGGTTGTTTAAAAAAAAATAACATTCTGCACACTTGCACTATTATGAACTAGGCTTTAAAGAGTAAAAACATGACATAAGCCGTGTAGGTAACCAATTACTCAATTAGATTGTGAATTTGTGAGAGCTGAAATTCTTTTAATGCAAAAATCTAAATGATGTGTTGTCAAATTAATAAATCATACGTAGGCCAAGAGAAGCAAATAATAATAATAATTCTTTGGATGAGTATTCGGATTTTGGTTGCACAAAATTTTTAGAAGTACCGAAGGGGTCGAGTTGTGCTATTTCTAAGATCCACTAATAGTACATACATATTATGAGTTATGATCTCAAGCGTCAAACACATTTAAAAGCGTATTGACCTATAATTCAATAAGGGCCAGTATAAGATTGTTTTTGGAAGACTTGTAAGTGGTTTTGAAAAGTTATAAGTTAATTTCGGTATTTGATAAATTTTTAATTTTAGCAAAATCTCCCCGTCACAAAATAGATTTTGAAAAATAGGGAAGTTCTTCTCTCAAAATTTGATTTTGATAATAAGTTTTATACTTAAATATAATTTCATTTATATCCTCATGTATATTATAAAAATTTAAAATTATCTTTATTAATTAGAAAATAAAATCATTAATTTTAAAATGATTATTATTGTTACTATTTGTTGAGATAGCAAAATAAAAAAATAAATTAATAATATAAAGTATTTATTTTAATTATTAATTATTATTATTATTATATACAATAAAAAATATTTTATATAAATATTTGTAAATGTGTAAATAATTTTTATTAAACATTATGACTAATTTAGTTATATATATTCTTACTTACACTAGTTTAACAATAAGATTTTCTAAACACATATGACTACTTTTAAAATTAATCGATCTTTTGAAAATAATTTTCATTACATATTTAACTGATTATTTCTGTAGTTGGTTATTTTTATTACACATTTAACAATAATTATTTTAAAAATTAAAATATTATTAAACTGGCCCTAAGTATACAAAATTGTTGAGAAACGAGATGTTGATTAAATCATTTGTGAATTAAGTGACTGATTGAAAGTCAAGTCTTGAGATACCAAATTCAAAACTATATAGCACACACTATGTTAAAAAGTGAAGTTCCATTTTAAGGCACTAAAAGTGGAGATAAGTGGATGCTTTTCCAAATCTATTGCTTTCAACTTTGAAAGTAATGCAATCTTTACTAGGGGTTCTGTGGATAAAATTATGCTATTATTTAATTTGGGTGGGTATGATTTTGGCTTTATTTATTTATTTATTTTTCCAAATTGGTAATGGTTTCCTTTAATTTCAATAATGAAGGCATGCTGGACAACATTGTCTCTAAGGAAAGATTATCTCCCTTGAGCTAATGTCTTGGGGCACTTCAGATAGAGTCTTTTACATGTCGGTTATGTCCCAAGGTGCAATGGCTCTAGTGAGCACTCCCAAGTCCCAACTATAAAACTCTAGAACAGTTTGGTTATAAATATATTTTTGATATAGTATATAATTTATTTATTTATTTATTCGGTAGAACGGTATGTAAAGTTTAAATTTAATATTTAAATCATACATTTCTTAAATAAAATTATCTAAAAACTATTGGAGTAGGCGTCTGGATTATATGTAGTATGTTTAATGTTCTACGAAAATCTTTTATGTACTAATATATGTACAAACAGATATACACATATTCTTTTTTAAAAAATTAAATACAGTCAATTTCCGAAATTTTTGATTTTGTTTTTGTTTTGGGCTTTGGATTCACATTGCTGATCACCGTATTTTATGAATCTAGGATAGCTTTAGTTTGGTCATTGCACATGTGATGAAAATATTTTTGGCCCAAAGCGTATGACGGAATCATGAGATGAATTTTAAATCATAAAAAATATTATTATTAATTAATTAATTATAATTGTATATCCAAAAAAGCAAAAGACTTTTGAGTGAGATAGTGGGCCCCCCATTCTTTTTGCTCAGCTGGGGGATTCGTCGGCTGTCGGTAGTAACCCTTGCAGTAAACCGCGTCAGGAAAATATTTTATTTTTGTATAATAACAGCTAGATCCTTATATTTATGTATTTTATCTCTCATAACTATAATATTTTCTATTTGTATAATAAAGGTCCGTGATCCCAAGAACTGACCCTTTTAAAATTTAAATAAATTATTTAATTGTTCATTACAAATTTGGCCCTTCGGCAGGGCGGGTTTATAGGGGACCATATGATTTTATGAGATTAACAATATTCTCCTATTATTATTAACATGAACAATCATTATTAATAATTAAGAAATAAAAACTACGTCAACTACTTTTCCTATCACTTTCAACTACGTTGATCATCTTTATTTATGACTAGCCATTGATATTTTTTGAAGTCAGAATTTTATGCTATCAAAATTCTCATTGTTTTGATATATGTAACTAAAACGAACAAATATTATTGATGATGAAAATTTCCATTTGCTAGAAAAATAAGGATTAAAGTTTCTACTATCATGTAGTACTTTAATTGTAAAATAATGATGATTAGAAAGATGTCGCATCTACTTTGTATAGATGGACTAATGTCGAAAAGAATGGTATAGCAGCACTCCTCCGATTTTCACATTTAAATAAGTAGGAGCTCAATTAATGGACATGTAGATATATTTATGTCAATCAAGTGACAAGAATTCCATTTCTATGAAATTTGATTTCAAAGGATGTTGATGAACGAAAGCTAATAACGACCGGTAGTAGTAACAAAAAATTAATAGAATTGTTATTTTATCATAATCAACTTTGCATAAAAATCAATTCATATAAATAATACAATTTAATAATAAAATATAAATTTAGTTCATATTGCCCCAACGGCTAACGAAGTTATTATTATTAAGTTTTTAAATATAATCAATCATCAATAGCAATAAGTACTATAGATAACACAATATTGAACATATATATCTTGCAATATGATACATCACAGTTAGTTCCAATACAATTTAATTTAAGGGTTAATTCCGTCCTGCCCCCAAATGTTCCAACATTTTCCACCGCGTCCCTAAATATTTTAATAATGTCCACTCCACAACCAAATCCTTTATTTTGACCATTTATTTTAATGGTCAAAGGGTAAATTTGAAAGTTCATGCCCTAAATATTATCTGATGATGATAAATTAATTTTGTTTGATAAGTTAATTGATGAGATTATTATTAATTACCTTTAATTAAGAAATTTTAATGTAAATATTAATTATTAAATTAATATTTTATCTTATTTAATTCTTCTCTAATTCAAGATAAGGGATATTTTGAATATTTGATTAAATTTTAAATAACTCTATTAAATATAATAATTAAATTAACGAAATTGAGTGTACGGTGAAAAATATCAAAATATTTAAGTACGCGATGAAAAATATCAAAGTATTTGGGGGATAGGTGGAAACAACCCTTACGCTAAAGCTAAACGGACAAACTATGTCTGTGTGTGGGAAAACTAAATAATTTGGGATGTTATTTTATGATTTTTTTTTTAACTCTATGAAGTCAAAAAATACTTTATCAAGCAATAATTGGAAATTTTATTTTATTTAATACAAATGCAAAATCAAAGAAATGCCAAAAAACCAAACGCATTGAAAATTGAACAGTGACAAAATTATTTTAATTGCAGGTCTCCCTCTCTATGTCTCTCCCCTAACTTTTAACATCCTGTGGACTCCATTTTCATTCAATTTTAATGGCGAATCCATGTCAATGAATTTATGTGATAAATCTTTATTTAAAATAAACGGAGGGAATATAATTTTTTCGGGTTTTGAGTCGAGTCTCACTTTCTAAGCACTGATCTGGGATTTGGATTTTGCTTTTTTGCCCAAATGTCTCCTTCTAGTGGAATTAATTCTAATGGAGGAGCAAACGGTCGGAATTACATCGAGCATCAAGTCTCCAAAATGGACACTCTTGCTGGTGTCGCCATCAAGTATGGGGTCGAGGTAATTTTTAGTTTTAATTTATTTTTTAATCCTTCAAAATTGATGTGGGATTGGATTTTGGAGTTACGATCTACTGAGAATTTGATGTGGGTATTGCTATTTACTGTGTTTTATGAACTGGGTTGTGTTCATGTTGGCTCATCGATGAGATTTTGAAAATGAATATAGGTGGCCGATATCAAAAGGTTAAATGGGTTGGCTACAGATCTTCAGATGTTTGCTTTGAAAACGTTGCATATACCGTTGCCCGGAAGACATCCGCCGTCTCCCTCTTTGTCCGATGGTTCTTCCTCTTCAGGGTATATTTATAGCACTCTCATGTCCCTATTTTTTGTCTTGGCCTATTTTCTTTTTGGTGAAATGGATCACGTAGTAATATTGGCAATTATAGTGGATATTTTATCTCACGCACTCAAACTGAGTTTTAAAGTTGTTTAAAGATTCCGAGTGTTTATCACTAGTTGCTATGAAATTAGTCATGTAATTCATATACTTCACCTAAATGCTTCTAGAATCACTTAATTTATATCAATTTTTGAGTGGAGAAGCAACTACTCGCAAAGGAAGCGATGTGATTCACTACTGGGTATATCTTTGTTTAAGCCGGTAAGCTTGTGTGCATGACATTGCTAAGGTTGTTAAAGCTTTGGCACCTTGTGTTCTTATTAGACTGCAAGAGTTTTGCGACTGTTGTCCGAAAATTAATATTCTGTCTTGAATTACTAACTGATTCTTTTTATTTTCCTTCTTGCAATGGTCTTATATGGATTCATGGTTTTTGTCATATCTGGGAATGACTTAGTTATAATGTTTGGAGTTTTTTTTTTTTTTCTTTTTGACCTTTTTAAGTCACATCTAGTTTGATGTCAATATGACCCAAATTTGTGGATGAGATAATTGGTAGGCCTGTTTTACCAGTTCTTATGAAGCACAATCAGTGACTTGAACATTTTTATGTGTGTTGAATAATGGGTTAATCACAAAGTGAAGCATCTAATCACGATATTTGTTCATATGAATCCCATTTACGATTGTGTTATTGCTGCGGTGGTTTTGTTAAATTAAATCAGTGGGAGCTTGTGTACTTATCAGAGTGCAATATCCTTACTTTTCTCCTAAAATCGTTGCTCTTTTTTTAGGCTTTCTATATTTTATCATAGGAGATTCTGCTACCCAGTGAGTTTTATGAAGGCTAGTTAATGATTCATTGTAATACTCTTTTTATGCTCAACAATGAGTTCATGAAGATTGATAGATGTGTCTTCTTTGTGGTAGCCTTTTCAGCGTTTACATTGGGGTGCAATATCTTAGGATATACATATGAAGTCTGCTATTGCTCCAAAGTGCTAATGTCAGAGTGTATCAGAGTGGTTGACCGACTTATATATGACCAATGAATTCTGATTTTATGTAGCCAAGCATTAATTATTGCATATTATGTGGTATTTTTTTTCCCTCCTGTCCCATGTTAGTACCTTGTGGTGACTTTCCATGTCTAGCAATCAACATCCTTATCATGGTGGACAAGCATTCCTGTAAAATGGATTTTTTTTCCCTTACAGTCTTATTATTTAGTGAAATTATATAAATGCATGCATTTCCTTCATTGGTCGAAGTTAAAATAGGTTATTCTATGATGTTGTAGCCTTAAAGCTCCAAGAAATTTTATTGGATTTAACTGTTTTAACTTACCTTTGAAAATGGCATGTATTTGAAGCTAAATCAGAAGAAATTTGAGCTGAAATCAGTTTCTGCTAGTTATTTAGACTAGGTACCAGTGGATGTTTTAAGATTTTGATAAATTTGGGTTTAATGTGTTGTATGATTCTGATTAGGGTTTCTATCTAATATAAGCCCTACTGAATGTTAAATAGCTAATCAGAACTTGTCTCCTCAGTCGTGGTTCTGTTTGACATATTGAAGCAGTCAGGATGAAGGACACTCAACATTGTGAAAGTAATATTGTATTTCATAATTGGGCTGATAGGGATCTGGATGTAACAAGGGTGAAAATCTTAATGTGCTAGAGGGCTTCAGAGACGCTGCTTCTTCTGTTCCAAATCAACTATTTGCTGTTGCTAGACTTGAAGTAACTGTTGGTTGGTTGGTTGGAGAGACACAAGGGGAGTGATTGTAGGGAGGTGGTTGTGATATATTCACATCATTGAGGACATTTTGTTTGTTGTGTGTTTGATGCTTTTATCTCTCTGGTGGGATCTTGTGTCCGTGAATGGAGAGGCTGGTTTCTTGGATGAAAGCAAAGTGAGAAATTAGTATGAGCTTAAGAATTGCTTTTTAATGGCTATTTTGTTAGTCCAATTGAAAGCAGTGTGATGGTGCTCAACTTCTGATACATATGTGTTGTGTCGTTAACGTGCCATTCACCCTCTTTTTACATATATCTCTATATATAGATATGAATATTGGATTTGTGCCAAAGAAATTGGTGCTTGGTTGTTGGTGCTAATGTCTGGGTCTTATAGATGTAATAGCATTTTGTTTAAATTGTTACCTTTGGTCTTCCAATTTGTTGCTTACTGTGGAAATCTTTGATTTCAGAGAAAACAGTATGGAACGGACTCCACCACGTGTAGGCTATTCCAATATTTTGCAATCATTGGAGTCCCTAAGAACAGAATCATCTAAAAAGGGTTCTCTTGCCACAGGCACTTCACAGAGAGTTTCTTCAGCCATGAGCAACTTACAGAAGTACTATGGTTTAAGATCTCCAAATGGCAAGGGTAAAGATGAAGGCACGGAAATGGCAGTTTATAGAACAGGGAGTTCAGGTGATTTTGACAATGGACTCTTTCCCAAAGCCTCACCAGTATCCCATCCATTTGCAAGTCTTATCCATAAATCGAAAAGTTTAGTTAACGGTTTCTTGCATGAGAATGGTGCAACGGATGACTATGTGCCTCTTGCTGAAGCAGGAGAAGGGGAAGGTGAGAAATCCAATGAGAAGTCAGTACGAAGGCGTCAGAAAGCAGAAGCTGACTCCAGGTTTGGCACGCCTGAAAGGTTGTTAAAAGAAGAAAACAGTGGTGGAAGCAGTGGGTTTTCGCCTGCAACAGGAAAAGGTTTAGCCATGAGGCCAAAATCAGCTAGTCGAACAACGACTAGTGATTCAGAATCAGGATGGCTGAGTTCTATTCCAGTGGGCTTGGGAGATTCTATAATGACCGATGGGCCAGTTGGGGTTCGTAAATCATCAAGCACACCAAGCTTCATTGACCAGGACAGCAGTAGTTCATCTATTTGGCCAACATCAAAGTGGAGTTTGAAACCTGACTTGCAGGCTCTCTCAACCGTAGCCATCACAAGACCAATCTTTGATGGCTTACCAAAGCCCAGCCGCAGGGGCAAAGCTGCTCTTGATTAGCTTATTCTTTTATGGCTTCAATTTTTTGTCCATTTCGATTGCATGGAATGGAATTTCTCAGTCTTTATGCGGCATATTGCTGCGAAGTGTAATTAAAAGGAAATGCCTAAGAAAGAAAATCAGTTAATATGATACAGCGTCAGATGTCTATTTCAATTCTTGAACAGCCTTGCCTGGTGCAAATGTGGATAGCGTTTCGATCTTGAAGCAGCAACAGCTGGAGATAAGTATATTTCGAAGGCGGTATGTGCCGGTATTTCATACGCTTTCCAGTTTGTTAGAATGTAAACTTGTGACCCAGAAAAATAATCGGAATCCAGGGAATTGATATCTAGATCAGTGGTCTCATTTTCTTGTGGTAGATTCAAGTATACACGAATATTGTCCGGAACATCAACCTGAGTGCATTTTCCCAAATTGTATCATTTTTATACTATTTGAGATATTATGGAGAATGTATATTGATATTTAATAGAAACTATTTTGCACTAGTATTTTTCTAGGTGGTGATTGATTTATTTGAGACTCTGCACCCACTATTGTGCTTAGCGCCTTAGCCACAACCTGGGGAAATGAAGATGGGCTGTGAAGTGAAAGTATTTGGCAATTATAGCTTTGAAATTATGTAATAGTGAATTAGCAAGTATAAGACAGATTTCATCAAATAAGTAGAGGTTATGAAGAATATTAAGAGGTACAGATCTTCTCTTTAATAATTATGGATCCCCAGTAGGAGCTCAGAATTCGCATGAGTTAATAATTTTTTGTTCTCAGCAAAATGGTTGCAAATTCGGCAACCCTATCAAGGATAATTCCTCGTAAGGTATTTTGCTAGCTACACTAAAAACAGCCAATGCATTTTGCACAACGGAGGATGGTTTTTTACCTGTTGTAAGAGAGGCCCAAGCCTTCGATTTGACTGAGGTGTGAAAACGTCAATTGTTCCAATCAAGTTATTGTGAGATGGTGTCTTATGGTTCAGATAACTTTAATTACGATGAATTAAATTAATTACAAGCAATAAATATAAGAAAGACAGCAGACGGTTTTTACGGAAGTACTAAGGGCCACGTCCAGCTGTTTTGCGAGCGTCACTCGTCTTCAACATTTGTTGCTTCCTTAGGATTTCTTACACTATTCTATCCATCAAATTTCTTACAAATGGCAAATTCTATTCTCCAAAGAGATCAGTGATTCTTCTACGAAAGAGATCAATAGTTCTCCGCTAAATATCACGCAAATCAAAGCATATCCTCTTATGCAGAGATCAATGATTCTTCTTCCAATGATATATACTGATATAGGCATTAATCTTTAAAGCGCTGCCCAAATTTTTTAACTAAATCTTATAATGAGATTGCATGCAGTGGTTGAAAACCCATTTTTGCATCCATGTATGCATTGGTTTATTTAACTGTTTTAAAATAATTCGTATAGAGGATGCACAGTAGCGGTGGTTTTTTTTTTGTAATTAATGAAGATTGTTAGGGATTTAATTTTTATTGTATGTTGAGAAATTTTTTTGTCTTTTTTGAGAATTTTTTTATTAATTTATAAACAAATAGTTTGATACACATTTCAAATGTCTTGTCAAAATTAATAGAAATTGTAGTCAGTTAAAGTTGGTCCAAATCTCGAATAAGGTAAACAAGTCATTTCACTACTAAACTAAGGTAGCATTTGTTTTGTTGTTCAAAATCAGAATAAGTTTGAATTTGGTTGAAATTTAAATTGGTTTGAATACAAATATCTCAATAATATTTTTTTTAATATTTGAATATAAATGGTATCTTGTTTGATTTTATAAATAAAAAATATCTTAAATATAGTTATTTGAAATTCATGTCCTTATAAGTAAAAAAAACAAAAAGATTAGGTTTTATAGTTTAGGGAATAAGTATACATAATATTTAGTTCTCATTTAGATCGTTTTCATTAATATAAAAATCACAAAAGTTTATTTTTTTCTATTAAGATGTAAATATTTGAAAATCAAACATAAAATATAAACAAATAAATTTGAAAAAAGTTTGAAATTAATAAAATTTCATATTTTAGACACTTAGCAAACAAATCTAGTTGTAGACTTTAACTATTATTAGAAAAAATCCATGGAAGTAAATTAAAATATATTTTCAATATTGTATGGTTTAAGGAAGTACCTTTTGGGGGGTGGGGGGGGGGGGGGATAAAGGTATTTGAATAAAAATTTGATTGATGAAATAAATTAAATGCATTCTCTATTTCATAATATGATAGATAAAAAGGGGTAGCACTGGTAGTGTCGTTAAGATGCACCAAATTTAAAATCTTACCACTAATATAAATAATTAGTACATAGCGAATATGATAGATAAAAAGGGGGTAGCACTGGTAGTGTCGTTAAGGTGCACAAAATTTAAAATCTTACTACTAATATAAATAATTAGTACATAGCGAATATGATAGATAAAAAGGGGGTAGCACTGGTAGTGTCATTAAGGTACATCAAATTTAAAATCTTACCACTAATATAAATAATTAGTACAGAGCGAGCAAGGATTGAATCCACAGAGACTATGCTAGTTATATTTATTATCAACTCTAAAGTAAGATTTAAAATAAAATAATAGTCGTAATAATATAAATTAATCTAACTAAAGAAAATGTCAATTATAAATAAAAAAGGAGTTTATGAATTTTTAACTAAATAGTAAGAAATAAAGAAATTAAAACTACGAACAAGAATTTAATAAAAACTCTAATTAAAGGAGAAAGAAATAATAATGATGAAAACTTTGGTTAAAGGATCATTTGCCACCACCAAACATGCACATAATATATCAATTCTATCATCAATTTATATTGAAACTATCAACCATAAACAACAATAAGCTCTGTTAGTTTCAACCTTTCTTTAGTGTGTCATTAGGAAAAACAAGCTCTCGCTAGCTGAACTGGATAGCTATTCTTTCTCTCCCAAATCCTTTCCTTAGCGGGTTTCGTGGATATTTGCTTTCACATAATTTCTAACCATTAAATAATTTAAAACAAACTTTTAAATTTAAGATAATGGAAGCATTAAACAAATAAAGATATAAGGTTGATCTCGGCAATAAACACACAAGTTCAGATTATTTAACATAGGTTATGTTTTCCAATTGAAATCACTGATTTCAACATGCTACTAATGATTAAAATATCAAGACAATTACGAATCAAGAATTTTAATCTAGCAATAGAATTTATTCAAGTCCTATCTAATTGGCCACTCAAATAAAACAAGAATAAACCATGAACATTAATTATAGAAGAATACAAACAATCTCAATTAAATAAATTGAATGACAAAATTTAAATTTAATTGCATAGCATGTTTAGGGTTTTGAATTCACCCTCAACCAAATAAAAATCTAGCCTAACAATTGAATTGGGAATAAGAAAATTGATAAAACCGATCATGGAGATTAATTCAAGCGGCTGCCTTTGCTTTAATTTAATTCCGGCTGTTGATTTTTTCTTCTCCTTTGTGGCTGCAAATTGTTCAGCTTCTCTTGGTTGCCGATTCTCCTCTGCCCAAATTGCATTTGCACTCCTCCCTTTATTCAAAAGCAAAATTCCCTTTTATATTGCTTGGCCACCGAATCCAATCGTGATTCTAATAATTAAACCAACTTTTACAAGCTAAAGCCCTAAGCTTGCCATGTAATTGAAAACAATAAAAGCCAAAAGCTATTGATTTCCTTCCTTTATTCTACTTTGACTTTCCATTCAAAGGCTTAATATGTGCTGCCCACTTTAGCTTTAACCTTCTTCTTTGTTTGCACGAACATGGAGAATTCAATTTATTGGCTTCGGTTTCTTCAAACAGAATTTCTTGTACATCTCCTTAATTACTTCCACAAATTGATTTGATCTTCAATGTTGTTCAATTGTTATTCTTTACGTACTTTTCATCCATAATCTCCAATTAATTCCCTATGCAATAAAATAATTCAATTAATTGAAAATAACAAATAAAAATAAATAGCAATGTAAAATATGTATATATAAATTATGCTCATAAATACCCCTAGACTTAGATTTTGCTAGTCCTCAAGCAAAACTAAAACTAAAAACAAAAGCAAAAGTAACGAAACAAAAAGTAAATCCTAACTAAACCACTTTTGGGGGAAATCACAATTGCATTAGCGTATGCAATAAGCCTTTAAACCCCTAGGCGGCCCCAATGGACGAGTTATAGTCTTGTGAGAGCTTCAGAGATGATACCCACAGACATCATTGCAATTTTTTTTTAAGAACAAAGAACAAAAGAATTTAAAATAAAACTAGCCTCAAAGATTGTATAAGTCATATAGCTCAAAGAAAATTTCAAATATTATCGAAGTTCTAACTTTAATTCAATAGTGAATCCTATCTCTCTTTTGATTCTCATAGTGTGTGTGTGAATCAATTCAATTAAAATCCATTTCCAAAATTTTCAATATCAACAGCCTTTGCCTCGAACAAGGAAAAGAGTAGGTCAAATTACTCTTATCATCTTGATTTTCAATTTTTTTTTCTTTCACAGGCATTTGTGTGCATTTTGTTTTTTTCTTTTTTTTTTCATGGTTAGGAGCTTTCACTCTACCCCTTTAAATAGCCTTCTTCTCATGATAGATTATCCTCTACATACTGGTGGTACATAGGCCTAAATTACTCAATGATAGCTTCACTCTTAAGAGTTATAGGTAGCTATTTCTGACTATGGTGCATATGTATACTACACTGTATTGTGGAGATAAGAATCAAGACAAACAATTATTTACTCAATCTAAAATTCTCAACTCAGGCTGCATTAATCTCAAATTCTAAGTCAAAATTATGAAAGAATTGATATTAGTGCTCATGGTTTAAAGAATCTCAATTAAGAGGAAATCAACACAAGAATCAAGTATAAACTAAGGTAATATTCAACCATTTCCAAGAACCATATTCATTGTCAATCAAATTCCTATCACTGGCTAATATTCAAAATAATTTTTTTTGGTTTTTTTTTGGAAAAAGAAAGCTAAGTTCGAAATCCTTCCCCCCACACTTAATTCTTACATTGTCCTCAATGTAAGCCTAAGCTAACAAAGACATAATTAAACATGGGGAAATAAGATGAGACACACAAACAGAAACAAACAAAATTCAACACAAAGTGGATAAAGTAAATGAGAATGAGAGGGAAAAAATCAAATCGTTATGGCGTGCTCTCAAAATCTTTCTCTAGCCATTGGGTTGCCTCCCAATAAGCGCTTGGTTTATTGTCCTCAGCCTGACATGGTTCTCAAGCTTCACTCATCAACGTACGCAGGTTTATAAAGTGGAGCCTCATCTGCATTGAGTGTCTGAAAGTTTTCATAGTAAGGCTTCAACCTATGACCATTAACTTTGAACTCTTTACCTGTCTTTAAGCTCCTGATCTCAACTACACCATGAGGAAAAACATTAATAACAACAAAAGACCCAACCCATCGAGAATGTAACTTACCTGGAAACAACTTAATGCGAGAATGAAATAGCAAAATTTTCTATCCAACTTCAAAATTATTCTCAAGATTTTCTTGTCATGAAAAGCCTTAGTCTTTTCCTTATAGATCTGTGAATTCTCATAGGTTTCATTTCAAATTTCCTCTAATTCTTGTAATTGAAGCTTTCTGTGTTGGTTGGCATCGTCCAATTTCATGTTACATTGTTTCACAGCCCACCATACTTTATGTTCAAGTTCCACTGGAAGATGACAAGGCTTACCATATACCAACCTGTAGGGTGACATACCAATAGGCGTTTTGTATGCGGTTCTATATGCCCAAAGTACATCATCAAGCCGTAGGCTCCTGTCCTTTTTATTTGGATTAACGTTTCAAGGATTGATTTCACTTCCCTATTAGACACCTCAGCTTGCCCACTAGTTTGGGGATGGTAAGATGTAGACACCTTGTGAGTGATGTTGTATTTTCCAAAGAGGGCTTCTACTGACCTGTTACAAAAGTGAGTACCTCTGTCGCTGATAATTGCCTTTGGTGTTCCAAACTTTGTAAAGATGTTACTCTTTATAAAATCTACCACAACCTTAGATCGTTAGTTCGGGTCTCAACTATAAGACGGGACATTGTGGCATCTGATTTCTAAGTCCCAAATTACCTGTTCTCTGATAACGATCACAAGATTTGCAAAAAAAATATGCATCTTTAAATAGTGATGGCCAATAAAAACAACTTGCAAGTACTTTAAGGGTTGTTCTCTTTGGTCCAAAATGTCCTCCACAAGCCAAAGTATGACAAAAGGTGAGAATAAAAGTAAATTTAGTTTCGGGTACGCACCTTTTAATAACTTGATCAGAACAATGCTTCCACAAGTATGACTCATCCCACACATAGTACTTGGCATCACTCTTGATCTTGGCCTTTTGTGCACGGATTATTTCTTCTGGTATTGTCTTGGTAACCAAGTAATTGACAATATCTGCATACCAGAGAGTGTAACTGTACTTACCTGTAATAACTGCTCATTTGGAAAGTTCTCATGCAATGGAAATGCATTTTCGTCAAGGATAAGTCGACTCAAATGATCTGCCACCAAATTCTCAGAACCTCTCTTATCTAGAATCTCTAAGTCAAATTCTTGCAATATAAGTATCCATCGAATAAGGCGCGGCTTGGCATCGTTTTTTGTGAGCAAATACCTAATAGCTGCATGGTCAGAGTAAATGATTACCTTAGATCCAATTAAATAAGAACGAAATTTCTCTAAGGCAAAGATAACTGCTAAAAGTTCTTTCTTAGTAGTGGAGTAGTTAAGTTGTGCATAATTCAATGTACGAGAGGCATAATAAATGACATGAGGAAGCTTGCCCACACGCTGGCCCAACACGGCTCCAACAACATAGTCACTGGCATCGCATATAATCTCAAATGGTAAATCTCAGTTCGGTGGTTGAATCACATGGGTCGATGTCAAAACCTCTTTTAACTTCTTAAAAGCTCTTTGGCACTCTTTATTGAAGTCAAATATCGCATTCTTTTGAAGTAAGTTGCAGAGGGGTAATGGTATCTTGGAGAAGTCCTTGATAAACCTAAAATAGAAACTTGCATGACCAAGAAAAGAAGGAACCTCCCTCACACTAGGGGGAGATGGTAAGGAGCGAATAAGATCTATCTTAGATTTATTAACTTCAATCCCCTTTTAAAAAATAACATAGCCTAGTACAATACCTTGATTAGCCATAAAATGACATTTTTCCCAATTAAGCATAAGGTTAGTGTCAATGCATCGTTTAAGAACAAGTGTAAGGTTATCTAAACATCTATCGAAATAATCACCATAAACTATAAAATCATCCAAAAATACCTTAATGATCTTCTCCACATAATCATAAAAAATACTCATTATACATTTTTGGAAAGTGGCAGGAGCGTTATAGAGACCAAACGACATACGTCGGTAAGTAAATGTTCCAAAGGAGCATGTGAAGGTCGTTTTCTCTTGGTCTTCTGGAGAGATAACAATATGATTATAACCTGAGTAACCATCAAGAAAACAATATTGAGACTGACCACTTAACCTTCCAAGCATTTGATCAATGAATGGCAGAGGAAAATGATCCTTACGAGTGACTGCATTCAGTTTACGATAGTCAATGCAAACTCTCTACCGAGTTTGAACTCTTGTTGGCACAAGCTCATTTTCTTCATTCTTGACCATTGTGATGCCTGATTTTTTTAGAACTACCTGCACATGACTCACCCATTTACTATAAAAAATGGGATAAATAATCCCCACATTAAGGAGTTTCAGTATCTCCCTTTTTACAACTTCCATCATTGGTGGATTAAGGCAACGTTGTGTATCTCTCGTTGGTTTACACCCTTCCTCTAGCAAAATGCGATGCATGCACATGGAAAGACTAATTCCCTTAATGTTAGCAATGGTCCAGCTAATCGCCGTCTTGTGATCCCGAAGCACCCTAATTAGCTTTTCTTGTTGAACCGAAGTGAGGGTTTTAGCAATTATGACTGGAAGTATTTCATTCTCACCCAAGTAAATATATTGCAGGTGCTCTGGGAGTGGCTTAAGTTCTAAGGTAGCTGTCTGCACAATTGAAGGTAAAAGTTTCTTGTTTAATAAAGGCAATTCAAGGTAAAAGACATTATACCCATTGGTGCGTAATGTGACTGCTCCATCTAAGATCACCATAGCTTCCTCTACTTTATCATATAACTTTATCAAATTTGCCTATTCTTTATAATCATCTTTTGTAAGATTTTTGCTTATGGCAATTTCAAAACTGTCATTACCAGATAATTCAAAGAAATCCTGCACCAAAATATTAATATCATCTATAGAAAACACAAAATGAACATCACTGGAATACCTCATTACCTCAAAGATATTGAAGCGGATTACTTCACCATAGAATTCCATTGTAAGGGTTCCATCGTGAACATCAATCTTGGTTCAGGCTGTTTTAAGGAATGGCCGCCTCAATAGAATAGGAGTGGGATTGGGCGACAACTCATCCTCTATTTCAAGGATATAAAAATCAACTAGAAAGACCAATTCATTGACCTGCACAAGAACATCTTCTACAACCCCCTTCGGGTAAGCATTAGATATGTCAGCTAATTGATTAATTATACCAGTTTCTTCCATTGGACCTAAATTCAAGGAGTTCCAAATCGAATATGGCATAACATTAATTGAGACCCCTAAATCTAGCATACATCTTTCGAATTTGGTATTACCAATAGTACAAGGGATAGTGAAAGTACCTAGATCCTTGCGTTTAGGCAGAAATTTTCTTTGAAGTATAGCAGAAACATTCTCTCCAACACTTACCTTTTCGTTACCACTCAACTTTCACTTGTTACTGCATAATTTCTTCAAAAACTTTGCATAACACAACACTTGTTTAATAGCATCAAGTAGAGGAATATTTACCTCTACTTTGCGAAAGGTCTCAAAGATCTCTTTTTCTTGCTCCTCTTTCTTAGATTGTTTAAATTTACTAGGAAATGGTAGAGGAATGGAAAAAGTCTTAATTCGAGGTGAGGGGTACTTACCTGGCCAGATGGATCGACTGGCAATGCCGAGTGGGAATCATCTTTCTTTGTTAAAGGAAGAGCCTTAAGGGAGGGATTGGTCACAGAGTGCGATGATATTGTGGACACTTTTGATCGCTTAGCTAATAATGGTTCTAACTGTTTTTCGCTCCTAAGAGACATAGCAATAGCATTCTCTTTTGGATTAAGTTTTGGTTGAGAAGGTAACTTTCCTGAAGTTCTAGCCTCTAACCTACTCATAGAAGTGGCCAATTGGCCAATTTGATTCTCTAAATGTTGGAGTTGTGTTTGGGTAGTCTGTTGGAATTGTATAGAGTTAGTATCGAGATTTTTTACAAAATCTTCCAAAGACGTACTTTGATTTTGAGGAGGTGGAGGTGGTTGAACTTGGTAAGGCCGTTGCACCCGGTGTTGGGGGTAGCCCGGTGGTCAAGATGGTGCCACATTAGAAATGCCTTGTTTTTGGTTACCATACCTAAAATTAGGATGATTCTTCCACCTTTCATTGTAAAAATTAAAATATGGATTATACCTTTGTCTTGGTTGGTCTAAGAACCCCTCAACTGCGTTGGCCTACTCATGTGAACCCTCTTGGAGAGTACGGCACATATTAATCGCATGCGCGACCATGGAACAAATGCCACATGGTCTCACATGTTGCCCTAGGGCTAATTGTTGTAGCAAAGAAGTAATATTTGAAACTTGTTGTTCGAGAGAAGTAGTACTTACCTCATTGACTCGCTTAATTGACAGCAATAGATCGTTTATTGTGCTGAACTGTTGGGAATTAACAGACATGTTAGCAATGAGATTTCGGGCTGTTTCTGGTGTCTTATCCACGAGTGCTCCTCCACTAGCGGCATCAATCACACTCCTATCCATAGGCAGTAGACCCTCATAAAAGTATTGAATAATGAGATGATCACTTATCTGATGGTGCGGGTAGCTAGCACATAGCTTTTTGAATCGTTCCCATTAGTCGTAGAGCGGCTCTCCATTATATTGTCGGATTCCACAAATTTCTTTCCGAATGCTGCTAGCTTTGGATGCTGGGAAATATTTCTCCAAAAAAAGCTGACGCATCTCATTCCATGTAGTGACAGTACCAGAGGGGAGATGGTACAACCATTCTTTGGCTAAATCCGCCAAAGAGAATTGGGAAGGCCATTAGCTTAACTTGCTCTTAGAAACTCCGACTGGTTTCATTGTGGAGCAGACCACATATAACTGCTTCAAGTGCTTATTTGGATCCTCTCTTGCAAGATCATGAAAAATAGGAAGAAGATGAATCATCCCAGATTTGAGTTCAAAGTTTACCTGAGGGTTTGGATTCTCAACGCATAAGGGTTGCTGGTCCAAGTTAGGAGCTGCCAACTCTTTAAGTGTTCGGTTGTTATTATGAGCCATTGGTTCGGGTTCTGGGCTGCTTGGCTCTGTCTTCGGGAGTGAAATGTGGATGGACAAAATTGAGTTCTGAATATGATGAGGTTGCTCTCAGTTGTTCGAGTTTCAATCGAATGTCCTCTATGCTCATGAAAATCTAAATATAGAACAAAAAATAACTAATTAAAACAAAATAAATAATAAAATGACAGAAAAAAATAAGTAAAAATAATAAAATAAAACAAGTGATAATAAACAAACTAAACGCTAGTCCCTGGCAACGGTGCCAAAAATTTAGTAGTGTCGTTAAGGTGGACTAAATTTAAAACCTTACCACTAATATAAATAATTAGTACAGAGCGAGTAAGGATCGATCCCACAGAGACAATGCTAGTTATATTTATTATCAACTCTAAATTAAGATTTAAAATAAAATAGTAGTAGTAAAAATATAAATTAATCTAACTAAAGAAAATTCCAATTAAAAATAAAAAGGGGGTTTATGAATTTTTAATTAAATAGTAAGAAATAAAGAAATTAAAACTACGAACAAGAATTTAATGAAAACTCTAATTAAAGGAGAAAGAAATAATAATGATGAAAACTTTGATTAAATGATCATTCGCCACTACCAAATATGCACATAATATATCAATTCTATCATTAATTTATTTTGAAACTATCGACCGTAGATATCAATAAGCTCTGTTAGTCTCAACCTTTCCTTAGTGTGTCATTAGGCAAAAAAAGCTCTTCACATAATCTCTAACCATTAAATAATTTAAAACAAACTCTTTAAATTTAAGATAATGGAAGCATTAAACAAAGAAAGATATTAGGTTGATCTAGGCAATAAACACACAAGTGCGGATTATTTAACATAGGTTATGTTTTCCAATTGAAATAACTGATTTCAACATGTTATTAATGATTAAAATATCAAGACAATTATGGATCAAAAATTTTAATCTAGCAATAGAATTTATTCAAGTCCTATCTAATTGGCCACTCAAATAAAAAAAGAATAAACTATGAACATTAATTATAGAAGAATATAAACAATCTCAATTAAATAAATTGAATGACAAAATTTAAATATAATTGCATAGCATGTTTAGGGTTTTGAATTCACCCTCAACCAAATAAAAATCTAGCCTAACATAATTGAATTGGGAATAAGAAAATTGATAAAACCAGTTATGGAGATTAATTCAAGCGGCTGCCTTTGCTTTAATTTAATTTCGGCTGCTGATTTTTTCTTCTCCTTTGCGGCATAAATAGTAATTATATAATTAAGGGTAATATATATATATATATAGAAGTTATGCTCATCAAGCACTAAACATAAGTGAGAGTGAATTAGGTGAAAAGAAATTCCTAGTTAATATGTGGGAGCTTAATTAGGTCTTTAAAATGAATGTCCAACACTCCCTAGATAAAGAGCTTAAATGAGATTAATTCAATAGAAACTGCTTTTGTTCAGTTTCTCTTGGTTGCCGATTCTCCTCTGCCCGAATTGCTTCTGCACTCCTCTCTTTATTCAAAAGAAAAATTCCCTTTTATATTGCTTGGCCACTGAATCCTATCATGATTCTAATAACTAAACCAATTTTTACAAGATAAAGCCCTAAGCTTGCCATGTAATTGAAAATAATAAAAGCCAAAAGCTATTGATTTCTTTCCTTTATTCTACTTTGACTTTCCATTCAAAGGCTTAATTAAAAGCTTTGTTTTATTTGCTACCCACTTTAGCTTTAACCTTCTTCTTTGTTTGCACGAACATGGAGAATTCAATTTATTGGCTTTGGTTTCTTCGAACATAATTTCTTGCACATCTCCTTAATTACTTCCACAAATTGATTTGATCTTCAATGTTGTCCAATTGTTATTCTTTATGTACTTTTCATCCATAATCTCCAATTAATTCCCTATGCAATAAAATAATTCAATTAATTAAAAATAGCAAATAAAAATAAATAGTAATTATATAATTAAGGGTAATATATATATATATATATATATAAGTTATGCTCATCAAGCACTAAAAATAGGTGATAGTGAATTAGGTGAAAAGAAATTCCTAGTTAATATGTGGGAGCCTAATCAGGTCTTTAAAATGAATGTCCAACACTCCTTAGATAAAGAGCTTAAATGAGAGTAAGGGTGTTTGTGTGGCATGAAAATATTTGCTAATTAAGTTAATGAAATTTCCTTATAGGATAATGAATGTTAATGATTACTCTAGCATATTTTTCTATATGGTGGGGTTATTTGCACTCTATAAATTATTATGAATACTTTATTACTTTGAATACTTATGTATAAAATTTAAAAGATTAATTTTTATTTAGTACACTTTTTCAAATGCCAAAAAAACTCTTATTTAAATATATTCAACTGTCAAAAAAAGAAGAAAAATAAAAGAATAAGAAGAAAATTTCTTCCATTCTTTTTGTAAAAAGTATTTCAACTAATTATTCATATCCATCGAATTCACAAAAAGTTTCAACTCATTCTCTTAAACAAGTAAGAAAAAAAAAATTCAAAATCCAAACTTATCATTCATCTAACATTGAATCAAATTCAATCTTAAAAATTAGTCAAGAAATCAACCCATAAGCTATGCACCATCAGTAGAAGTGATACGAACCCCGCCAAGAACTGACGCGACTCTAATCAATTTAGTCTCCAAAATTGAATCTCAACCTAGAATTGAATGAAATCGTGACTTAATACTCAATGAAATCACAAACCTTGGTATGTGAGGACGCCACAATCAGCTATGAATGGTCTAATTGATAAGTAAAGAGTTTGAATGCCATAGAAATCTAATAAGTTCAAAGAGTTTGTTTAAGACCTAAAGAGAATTAACTCTCTCACTAATCAGCTATGGATGCGAGTAGATTATATAGGGTTGGTTACAAGAATTTTTGGAAATCAAATCAGAATCCTAATCTAAAGCAAATAAGTAAAAAATCTAAATCAAATCAGAATTCTAATCTAAGCAAATAGAAAAGAATATAAGTTAAATCATAATCCTAATCGGCTTAATTGCCTTACATCAATTAAAATGGAACTCACTAATTAAAAGAGAAATAACTGATTTGTTTCTCCACTAGCCTCCTTAAGAAACAGGAAAATATCAAAAAAAGAAAGTATCAAAAAAGAAAAGAAGTATATTTTCCAAACAGAAAAATTTCTGAAAAAGGAAAATAATACATTTTCCCATCATAATGTGCAAGCCAACTTCCTATTTCATGGAAGTGATTATTTGGAAACTTCAAGAGTTTGAATCATGCATTTATCATGTGCAATTCCTTTAATGGGCCTCCACGAATTTGATTGAGCCCAAGTTGCTTGAATTAATCCATTAAGTGCTTTTTTGAATTTCTTTGCTCGACCTCTTGTGACTGGTCCGACAGGAACTTGAATACAATCTAAATATATCTCATCCTACGTGCCTGTAACAGTTTTGAAATTCTAGTTATGCAACCCAAGAGGGGAGGTGAATTGAGATTCTAAATATTATTCAATTCTAAAACAAAATATCATGCAAATCTAAAACGAATTTAAAACAATAACAATTAAATCAATCACAATATAAAAAGATAAGGGAAGAGAGATTCAAACACGAAGATTTTTACGTGGTTCGGCCAACCTCGCCTACGTCCATGCCTCCAAGCTTTCCAGGCTTGAGGATTTCGCTAAGCAAGCTTCCAAGGCTGCAAATGCTTAAACTTGACTTTTAAGGTATCAGTGAACCTTTACAACAAGAAATTATCCCCAATCTCTTAACCCAAATGTATCCCAACACTTAAAATCACTCAAAGTAAAAGATTTCAAATTTTTTTTCTCTCACACAATGTTTAAGATTACAAATCAATGCTCAATGTGTGAATAAATGAAGCAAGAATGTGTTTAAAACTCTATGAAGATTGTATTCTCCAATATAAGCTCAATGGTTGTTTTGTGATTAATCTTCTTTGAATTTGAATGAGCTTATTCATATTTGGAGCTGAAAAACTAGCCGTTACAAACTGTCGGCCTGAAAACGGTTCACCGTTAACCATTAACGGTTAACCGTTTACGCTGGTTAAAAGTTACCGTTGTGCCAAATTTCAAATAAATAGTTTGCCGTTTAGGATTACCCTTTCACCGTTAACTTCCATAGACTTGCAAGATGAACACCAGTTATCCATTTATAGTAAATGGTTAAGGATTTGCATGAAACAGTTAGCCGTTTGTTGCCAGTAACCTGCAAAACAATTCAGCCTTATCCAGTTTTATTAAATGGTGCCAGAGGAGTACAACCTTTAATTTTGGATGTTATCAGTTAACCGTTTGGAATAAACGGTACGCCGTTAAAGTCCAGTAGCCTTTCCATTTTTTTGTGTTTTTCGTTTTTCATAAACGGCTAGAGCTTAGAAAATATGTTGCTCTCTGGTATTAATCGGTTAACCGTTTAAAAGAAATTGGTTCGCCGTTTATTTCTAGAATCACATTTTAAACCAGATTTTGCAGAGAATCTTTTTCTAATTTGAAAATCCATCTTTTATGAGTATGAATGGAATAATTATTAAGGTTTTCATTTATTAAGAAATAGCTCCAACATTTTTATCAAAAACCATTTAAAGTTTGTTATCATCAAAATCAATATTATTAACATATTCATGTTAACAAGTTTTGTCAATCTTATAAAAAAAACTAAGTAGTGCCATTAGATACAAAACTAACCAGATTTTGCCAATCGATAGTAGATTTCATGAAGCTAATGAAAATTGATTGGAGCAATTAAAAGTTCATTTATTGAAAAATCAAACTTTATTTATCAACTGCGAACTAAATTTATTTAATCATAAGATAACTTGTATTTATGTCTTCTGTGAATCCACATGGTGATCACATAAATACATATAATATGATTAAATGGACTTTAATACAAATATAAATGCAATTAAGATATTTGAATAAAATACCTCATTAATTTTATTAATCAGAAAAAATATTTATTACAATTTAATAAACACATATGTTTTTAAAGAGCATAATTTCCTACCAAACATATATATTTATATTTAGGGGAAGTTTGGCTAATAAGGGTTTAATTATATTTTTCTGATGTTTAAGTCAGGTGGTATAACTGAGGTTACTATATAGGGGAATAATATAGAGAGCCCAATGAAAAATTTGAAAGTTGATTTAGAATGTTGATATGGAGAGTTGAACCAAGCTCATGGGCAGCTTAGATGAGCTCGAGGGATACTCAGCATAGTAAGGGTAGCTCAGGTGATTGATAAGTGAATATTTTCTATATATTTTGCTATTAATTTTTCCATCTTTTTCTTGTTTTGGGTCTTAAATATTTTAGTTATTTTAGTTAATTTTTGATTTAGTAAATTATATTTTATTTTATTAATTTTTTATCTTAATTTTTTTATTTTGTTATTTTAAGTATATTCTGGAATTAAAGAGAAATTAAATCAAAATATTTAAGAAGAAATCTTCTTGAAGAAATTAGAAAAGGAAATAACTGAAGATTTGTGGAAGCCGATTAATTAATTGATACACATTCAGAAGCATATGGGATTTATGGAGATTAATAAAAACTTTAGGAACAAACATGCATAAAATAGTAACTTGCTTAATGTGCATGGATTTGTTTGACCAATTTAAAAAGATTGCATGTATGTCTTGCCAAAGCTAAGTTCACGTGCATGGGATTAAATTATGGAAACCAAATTGAAGAAAAAGGAAATTGGCAAAGTGGGTGGCATGTGCATGGCAATTAAGGGAAGGAAATTAATTGCCTTTAAATTGGAAAGAAAATCCAGTAAGGATTCGACATCTTGGGCATAATAAAAGCCAACTTTTGGCTTTTGAAGAAGAGAATCGGCAGCCACACAAACTCAACAATTTGCAGCTGTAACGGAGAAGAAAAAAATCAGCAGCTAAGAGGGATTGAAGTGGAAGCAGAGTTAGTTGTTTGCATTAATCTCTATGATTGGTTTTATCAATTTTTTTTATTTTTAATTCAATTATATTAGGTTAGATTTTCTATTTGGATGAGGGTAAATTCAAAACCTTAAACATGCTATGCAATTATTTTTTTTTAATTTCTATCATTCAATTTATTTAATTGAGATTGTTTATGTTCTTTTATAATTAATATTTATGATTTTATTCTTGTTTTATTTAAGTGGTCAATCAGATAGGACTTGACAAAATTCTATTGCTAGACTAAAATTTTTGGTCCGTAATTGTCTTAATATTTTAATCATTAGAAGCAGGTTGAAATCAATGATTTCAATTGGAGAACATAACCTAGGTTAAATAATTCAAGCTTATGTGTTTTTATTAAATTATTGTTTTCGTAGTTTTAATTTCTTTATTTCTTTCTATTTATTTAAAAATTCATAAAATCCCCTTTTATTTATAATTGGCATTTTCTTTAGTTAGATTAATTTATATTATTATTCCTACTATTATTTTATTTTAATCCTGCTTGAGAGTTAATAATAAATATAACTAGCATAATCTTCGTGAGATCGATTCTTACTCATTCTGTACTAGTTATTTATAGTAGTAGTAAGATTTTAAATTTGGTGCACCGTAATGTCATTAACAGTGATCTCTCATATGAAATATAATCTGGACATTAAAATCATTATAATAAGTAAAAATAAACACAAACATAAAGAACACACAAGATTTTACATGATTTGACGTTTTAGCCTACATCCATAGGATCAACTCATCTCCAGCCCACTATGTAAGTGAAGTATTTACTTGATTATATTTACAATATGAACAAAAACTTACTAGAGTGCGGGTTGGGTTTAACCCCTACCAGATTAAAATAATTCTGGTATTTAGATACAATTTTATCAACCTAAATGTATCCGGGTCCGGTTCTAGATTTGGATGAACTTGTAGATCTAGAATCTGGACCTGGATAACTTATTTTAATATTATTTTTTAATTATTTTTAATAGAAATACAAAGATTAAAAAAAATTTAAGTGCCCTAGTTTCACATATCACAACCGCATCCTCCAAAAATCAAAGCCAAACATTTCCTTCCTCTTCAGTTATTCTCCTCATCAAATCAAATCACTGTGCTTCGCCAATCACAACCTTCACGACTCTATTCATCATCATCATCATCATCGTCAGCCACCGTTTGTCCAGCTATGATATGGTTGAAAACACGACCTTCATCATCATAACGGCGTCAGTTGAAAACAACACCAAAATGACGACATATTCAATTGAAAACAACACAGACGATGAGATATCTGGTTGGAAACACGGTATCGGTTGAAAACACCACCTTCATCATCATCAGGGCACAGGTTTTGCTTTGCCTTTTTCAGCTTTTTCTACCTCTTTATTTCTCTAATACGGCAGCAGAGTGAGATATGCAAATACATGATAGTTATTACAATTTCTCCCTCGCTTTAATTTGTTTCCTATGCTTTTAATATTTTCCTTGCACAGGAATATTATTCTTATTAATGATTATTGTATTTGTGGACGTTTTATTGCTTAGAAACCTTGAAATTTAATTTGTATCTATTTTTTATTTTATTAGAATCTGGATATCTATTTATATTTGGAGTTTTAATTTTATTTTTACTTGATTCATTAATTCGGGTTCAAAATTTGGAATCTGGAAAATGATATCCGGGATAGGAAAATGATATCCGAATCTGGAACCGTGAAGGCCGAACCTGGACCTAGACTCGGATTTTGCCATCCTTAGATAAGAGAGTTCTCTAAGAGAAGGGTAAGGGAGAAGTCTTTTGGAAGTGGAGGTGAGCAAGCTCTTTATTGAGTTCTTAGAAAATGGAAGGAACCTAACAATGGCGGAGGAAAAAGATAAAGCAACGCTAAAGAAGATAAAGCAGTCCTAAAGTCCAAGAAGAGCTGACGAGAACCAAAAACAAATCCTTTTTTGTGCCTTTAGGTGATTATATATAGGTTTAGGTGCTCTAGGGTCATTTTCACCATGCGTTGCATCTCTAGTGGCTGAATCTCTTTTACATAAGGATATTGTGGAGATTTTACTAAAATGGGCTTTCTGGCCAAACTACAAATGATGACTATCATTTGAACCCTTGTCCATGTGGCACTTGTTCATTCGGTAGCTCTACTGCCTCTATGAATGTTAGGTATAGCGGTGCAAGCTATCATCTATTCACTGGATACATCTACAGATTTATTTTTTAAGCGTTCTTTATTTTTAAACTTGAAGATAAAAAACTTTTTTTCATTGATATTGACATTAAGAAAGCACACGTGTGGCATCAAACTACCTTGATTCCTTTCCATTTTTATCAAGACTATACTCATTCTTGATTGGTTCATGTAGGACAATTGAAGAATCACTTTTTCCACCAATTAACTTCTTTTTATTATTCATTTGCCACGTGTTAGCTTGCAACTTGCTCATAATTATCTTTCCAAATTTATCTTCAAACAAAAACTTTCTAACTTTTTATGTTGAAATAATTGAAGCACAAAAAACTCAATAGAGAACTTGGCCTTGATTACACATGGTTGCTTCTAATTACAGGTTCAATTGTCTAAGAGAACTTTGTGCATAGCTAAGATAACTTGGGTTGGTAGATTTTAGGTGTGGCTGGGCTTTTTTAAGTTCAGACCCAAGCCTATTGATTAGTGTTAAAAATTATACGTTTATTAAAAGATAAAAATATTATCTTGTGGTTATAATATAATTTATATTTTTAATTATGTCATATATTATGAATTTCTAATTGATTTTTTAAATATTTAATGTTGTGTATTTTTGTATGTTTATTAGATAAAAATAATAATTTCACGTAATTTGAGACTCTAAACAAATATATGAATCTCAAATTTAAATTTTAGAAGTCCGAGAAATTAGGTTATTATCAAGGAGGATTTGCGACTTTTGTTGTAAAATTATAAGTTTTTACCACGAAAAATATAGTAATTGTGAAATTATAAGTTTTTACTATGTTAAGTATTGTAATTGTTAGTGGAATGTGTTAGATATGCTTGAGTATATTAACTTAGGTTTATGTTTTGTTAGTAGGATAAATGTAAAGCTAAGATGTACTTAGTTTTATTTATTTGTGTGGTGTGAATTGATCTTGCATTAGTATAAATAGAGGGGGGGGGGGGGGAACACACCTCTCCACACATTTCCTTTTTTCTTTCCCCTCAAATTCTTCTTCTCATCTCTCTTTGTAATATATTTTTTATAAATAAATTTTTTATTTTTAATTTTCAAATATTTATCTAATTTTTTTAAATTTTAATAATTTTCTTTATTTCAAATATGTTTAGCTAAATAACAACAGTTAGGCTGAGGTGAAACTCTTAGTAGAAAAATATGATTTGATCAAATTCTATTTTTAATTATATAAATTAAATTATTTTTTATTTAATTTTATCCATATTTTATATCTTAAAATTTTGATTTATTTTAGACAAACATGAGAGTTTTGCACAATAAATTCTTAATATCTTAGTATAAAATTTGGTAACATGATATTTTAACTTATTGTAGACAAGTTAAGTTTTGGCATATTAAGTTCTTAATACATAATAAAATTAATGAGAAAATAATTGTAATTTATACAATTAATCTTTTGGAAATAAAATAAAAATAAAAAGAATTTATTAAATTTTATTTGTTACTAGGAATGGATCCATAACCCTAACTAATTCAATTTCATAATTTTTCTCAAATTAAATTGCATATATTTAATTTTTATTTTTATTTTTTAAATAAACTTAAATAAACAAATTAAATACTTTCTCAATGGATTGACCTAGACTCACCGAGATATAATATAATTAGGTATTTTTATATTTGAGATTAAATTAAATATTTTAGAGTAAATTAAATACTTTTAAGACGTATCAAGTTTTTAGTGTTGTTGCTAGGGAAATGTATTTATTTTGTTTTATTTCTTTACTTTTTGTGTAAATTTTCATTTACCCACTTTTTTCTTTCTTAAATTTTGCTATATCCACAAAATCTACCTGAATCTCAGTTTCACCCCCAAAATTCTCGGTTCTAGCTCATTCTTCCCATAATTATAGTTTAACCACATATTATGAAAAAATTTCAAATAAATCCCTCACCAAAATTTTCCAAAATACTCAAATTCGGACCTACAACTTGAACTTCTTTGAAGCATATTTGGACTTCTTTAGACCTCGTTTGGACTCAATTAAGAGAATATTGACTTTAGAAATTGCTACGAAAGTCCATTAATTTGAATTAATCACTTAATTGGTTGATAATTTTTAAAATTTGAAAAAAAGTCTATACTTGGACATAATTATTTCTTTTTTATTATTATTTCTCCAATTTAATTTTTGCATTTATTTTCTTTTTCTTTTTGGCATATATTTTTTTTATATGTTTGGTTTACTACTTATTTAGTTATTTTAATTTCAGTTAGTTAATTTTTAGTTATTTTTATTTTAAATTTTTTCTTATACATTTAACATGTTTAATTTTCATTTTGTTTTTAATTTGTGTAATTTTCATTTCTTTTATGTTATTCATTTGTTGTATATCATCTTTACAACATACTTTCACACACACACACACACACATCATCATCATCATCATCATTATTGCATGAGACGTTGGTCTCAAACTTAAAGTCGCATGTTAATTCATAGATCTCAATCACCACCACCAATCATGGATGAGATTCAAGACGAAAATATTTTGGGCCAACTTAATCCTCCAATTGATCATGGAGACAATCAATCTCAATATAATCAGAATCAACTAAAAACTTTGCAAGATTACATGAATCCAACAAGAATCGGAGCATCGTCGTGTATAGTATTTCCTCCAGAAACATCTCGATTCAATTTCAAACCATGCATTATCCAACTTTTACCAACATTTCATAGTTTCGAATATGAGAATCCATATTTGCATGTAAGAGATTTTGAGAAAGTTTGTAATACATACACAGACCATAATTGTAGCATGAACATAATTATATTAAAACTTTTTCCTTTTTCATTAAAAGATAAAGATAAGACTTGGCTACAAAATCTTAGATCTAGATCAATAAGAATTTGAAATAACATGTAAGAACAATTTTTGAAAAAAATCTTTCTACTTCATAGAACCAATTTTTTTAAAAGGCAAATCATTTCTTTCACTAAAAAAAAAAAGAGAAATGTTATACCAATTTTTGAATAGATTTAAAGAATTGCTTAACATATGCCCACACTATGGTTTTGAAACTTAGCAATTGGTCACTTATTTCTATGAGGGCTTAACACCCCAATGTAGACAAGTTGTAGAAATGATTTGTAATGGTGAATGTTGAGTGTTAGAAAGTATATATTTATAAAGGAGAAAATCATCGTTTTACATTTCAAGTTTTACTAACACCCTTACTTTTATATATTTAAGTCTCTTGTAATTTAATTATGTGTGTTTTATTTTAATTAAATATTTTATGTATTTTAGGGGCATCATGGTCATTTCACAATGAATGAGAGATCAGACAGCAAAACAGACATGACTTTTGAACTCAGGATAGTCGAAAACCTTAGGATCGGTATTATTCACATCATGTCAGTGGACCAAAAATCGTGTATACGGTACATGCATATGCACAGGATTATTTACAACCAAACCGCGTTACTATTCAAACCGTGCACTGTTGACTGATGACGTGGCGCAATCCTAAACGTCCAAAATATTTTTAATCCGATGGTCATGATTTACTCAATGTATCTATAAAAATGGGGAAGGCACCCCTGAATTCATTTTTAAGCTCAGTTTTTTATAATTTCTACTCCATCTTGTATTTTCTACGTATTTTAATAAATTTTTATTTTACTCGTAGTTCAATTATGAGTAGCTAATTTTTTTTCAAGTTTCGGTTGAAGGTGAAGTCTCAACATGTGCCATGAGCTTTATTTGGTAAATTTACTTTCTCTTCCCCTCTAATTTTTGTAGATATTTTGATTTTTCGTCGACAAATAATAGTAACCTTGTCTAGATATCGTCCTAGTTAAACCGGCTCCCTAGTACAAGATTATTATTATTTAGCATGATAAGCCCTTAGTATCATATTAATTAGAGTGTGTTTCATGAGGAGTAGAAATCCCTCTCATGATTTAATTGGTATTAATAAGGAATATTTAGCCCATGGTACATGCTGATACAGATCCAAATACCCAAGCATTTCAATTATAATAGTTTCCACTTTAATTTAATTCCGCCATTCCAATTTAAATTCTAGGATAATCCAAATCACTTTCATCACAAATCCAACCATCCTCATAGAAAATTAATTTTACACTTAATTAAAAATTCACCTCCTCGTGGGATCGACACTCGTCACCATTGATTTATTTTACAATAGATTCGTACACTTGCGAGTTCAATAAAATTTGTACAATAAGTTTTTGACGCTGTTGTCGAGGAGGTAAGTTATTTTAATTCGTAGAATTAATTTTTGTAAATAATTTCTTTCAATTATTTTCTTGTATTTTTTTCTTATTTAAAAAAAAAAGTGAATCTACATTTAGAGGTAAGAATTTCCTTTCTTTTTCTCTTTTTAAAAATTCTCAAGTTATTTCTCTTTGTAATTTTTTTTGGTAATCTTATTAATTTATTTTTAGTTTATTTCTTTCACGTATTTTTTGTGTGTGCTTTTATAGAAAGGTTGTAACAACGTGATAAGGTTAGTATCGTAATTTCTCCTTCTTCTTTATTTTTATTTGTTTTGTTCTTATTTTTTTCATACATGCATGGTCGAAGGTCATTACGTAATCTTGAGCCTATAGACCTTGAACTTGAAACAACACTTTCGCACACACAAACACGTTGTAATTAAAGATGAAAGTAAAATGAATTTGCAACAACAACAAGCACTACCACAGGAGAGGTCATTTAAGGACTACTTCAGTCTTTTAGCTAATTTGAGTATATCTTGCATAAGATACCCAAATGTAGCTGCTAGGAGTTTTGAGTTAAAACCTAGTGTGCTAAATTGTCTCCCAACATTCTATAGCCTAGAAAATGAGGACCCATATAATCATCTGAATGATTTTCATGCTATTTGTCAAACTTTTAAATATGAGAATTTTTCAGACGATAATGTTAAACTTAGACTATTCCTATTTTCTTTAAAAGATAGAGCTCGTTCATGGCTCAATACATTGTTTGCTAATAGCATTATATCGTGGGAACAAATGGTAACAAAATTTTTGAATAAATATTTCATAATGCATAAAACCAATGCTATTCGCAGGGAAATTTCAGAGTTTACCCAGAGAGAAGATGAGCAGTTTTTCAAAACATGGGAGCGATTCAATGGGTTACTCTTAAAGTGTCCACATCATGAGTATGAGAAATGGCACCAATGCCAATACTTTTTTTGAGGGATTATTGCCACATGTGCAAGAATGACTAATGGCAACAAGTGGAGGAGAGTTAATGTCAAAAAGTGCATCAGAGATTTGAGAACTATTCCAGCAATAAGCGGATAATTCCCAACAACGAAGTCTATCGCTTAGGAATACTAAAAGAATTAAAGGAGTGAATGAGGTTCACATTGGCGAGTCAAGTTCGGGAATTAAAGAAGTTGAAGAGATGATTGAAAGTCTTCCTTAACAAATAGCATCGTTAATGACTGCTAAATTAATATAACCACATGATCATACTCATACTCAGATCAAGCCAATGCCATAAGTGTAATGAGAAAACCATCAAATTACAACCCATACTCCAACACATATAACCCTGGATAGAGAGACCACCCCAATTTTTCATGGTCTCAAGGATTCCAACAGAATGGACCAACAGCTCTAGCTCCACTAATGTAATCAATTCCTCAAGTTCCTCAACCCTCTCAGCCTCCATTTAAACCATACAATCAGAATCATAACTACTCTCAACCTAGACCATGGGAGGATGCATTCTAGAATTTCAAGAATGTTACTCACTCCATGATTGAGCAATAGAACCGCACCATTGATGAACTAAGAAATGAGATGAGAGCAGGTTTCAACTTACAAGCCCAATCAGTTTCAAACCTCGAGAAGATTGTGGGACATCTTGCCTCTTCTGTTCAGATTTTGGCAATAACTGTTGAAAAAGGTAAATTCCCAAGTCAACTTGTGCCTAATCCTAAAGGAGTGCATGAAGCAAGTACTAGATCATCTCATGCCAAGTTTCTTAAAGACATTTGTACTAAAAATAGAAACATTCATGTTCAAAAAAAAGTTTTTTAACAGAAAATGTTTGTTCTATACTCCAACATAAAATTCCTCTAAAATACAAAGATCTAGGCTCTCCTATTATCTTATGTAGTATAGAGAACAACACAATTGAGAATACTTTGTTGAATTTAAGAGTTAGTGTAAATCTATTACCCTACTTAGTATTTGTGGAGGATGTGCTTATCCAGGTAGACAAATTTTATTTTCCTGTTGATTTCATTGTAATTAACACTAAATCAATCTAGGATTCAAGGAAGCACATCCCTATTATCCTAAGACAACCTTTCTTGGCAACTGAGGATGCTCACATTCAATGTAGGACTGAAAATATGCAGTTGTCCTTTGGCAACATGACTATGGAGCTAAACATCTTCAATATTGCCAAACAACCTCACAATGCAGATGATGGAATTGTTGATGTGGATTTAATAGAAGAAAAAGTTGATGATACTTTTCTTTCAAACCTTAGTAATGACCCTCTGCAAACATGTTTAACTCACTTTAATTTGGATTTTGATATTGACAGATCAGTCGATGAGGTCAATGCTCTACTTAACTCAGCACCATCTATGGATACTAATAAATAGAAGTCAAGAGTTGAACAACTAGCACCATTCGAGAAGAAACTCATCCAATCATCAGAATCACTACCGAAACTCAAGCTCAAACCATTACTTAACACTTTGGAATATGCATTTTTAGGAAAAGAAAGTACTCTACTGGTAATCATCTCATCATCCCTAAATGACGAACAAAAAGGTAAGTTGTTGGATGTTTTAAAAGTGCACAAAGGAGCATTAGAATGGACCATAACAGACATAAAATATATAAACTCAATAGATTGCATGGATTACATTAACCTTGATGAAAATGCTAAACCTACTAGGGAAATGCAATGTCGGTTAAATTCTAATATGAAAGAAGTTGTTAGAACTGAATTTCTTAAGCTATTAGATGCTGGTATCATTTATCCTAGTTCTGATAGTTCATGAGTCAATCCTGTGTAAGTTGTCCCTAAAAAGTCAGGAGTCACAGTAGTGACAAATGGTGATAATGAATTAATACCAACTAGAGTAACTATAAGATGGCGTGTATGCATTGATTATAGAAAATTGAATTCTGTCACACGTAAATACTATTTTTCTTTACCATTTATTGATCAAATGCTTGATAGATTAGCAGGTCATGAATTTTATTGCTTTTTAGATGGCTACTCAGGATATAATCAGATTGTCATAGCACTAAAAGATCAAGGAAAAACTACTTTCACTTGCCCTTTTGGCACATTTGCATATAGGAAAATGCCATTCGGATTATGTAATGCATCTCCTACATTTTAATGATGCATGTTGAGTATTTTTTCTGATATGGTTGAACGATTTTTTAAAGTCTTTATGGATGATTTTTTTGTCTTTGGTAACTCATTTGATCAATGTTTATATCATCTAACACTAATTCTGCAAAGATGTATAGCAAACAACTTAGTCTTAAATTGGGAGAAGTGTCATTTTATGGTAAAACAAGGTATTGTTCTTGGTCATATCATTTCGAGCAAAGGTATTGACGTTGATGTTGTGCAAATTTTATTGAACTCGCAAGCGCACGAATCTATTATAGAATAGATTAATGATGACGAGTGTCAATCCCACGAGCAGGTGGATTTTAATTGTGTGTAGAATTAATTTTATAAATGGGTGGTTGAATTTGTGGTGAAAATGATTTGGATTATCCTAAAATTGGAATTGAAATGACGAGAATAAATTCTAAAATTGAAATTAAAATGGCAAGAATAAATTGAAGAGAAATCTATTGAGATGACGTACTTGGGTATCTGGATCCGTATCAACATGCATCATGGACTAAATAATCCTTATTAATGCCAATTAAATCATGAGGGGGGAATCCACATCTCATAAAACCATGCTCTAATTAATATGGTGCTAAGGGCTTATCGTGCCAAATAATAATAATCTTGTACTAGGAAGCCGGTGAAACCAAAGCGGTATTAGACAATATTAGTATTATTTGCCGACGATAAGTCAAATCATCCATAAAAATTAGAGGAGAAAAGAAAATAAATTTACTAAATAAAACTCATGACACATATTGAGACTTTACCTTCAACCCAAGCTCGAAAGAAAATTAGCTACTCATAATTGAACTAGGGGTAAAATGAAAATTTATTAAAATACGTAAATACAAGATGAAGAAGGAATTACAGAAAATAGATCCAAAAAATGGATTCAGATCTATCAAATTAGGGGGGAGACCTTTTTTTAAAGATACATAGAGTAAATCATGGCCATCAGATTAAAAACAGTTTGGACGCTCAGGATTTCGTCACATCATCAATCAACAGTACGCGGTTTGACCACGCAGATGAATAGTAACACGGTTTGACCCGGGTTGAACAGTGACACGGTTTGGTTGAAAATAATCCTGTGTGATACATATACCGTGCGTGAGATTTTTGGTCCACTAATATGCTGCTATGTCACCATTAACAGTACATAAGAATTTTAGTCCAACAAGATTGTGACACCTTATCAGCCAATGCCACATCATTTGTCAATATCACATCATCGATCAATCTATGTGAAAAGTTTCATAGACAGTACTGTACACGTGAATAGTACTGTACATGTGAACAAAACCATTTTTCCTTTTATACTCCTCCTAAAGTTTTCGACCGTCCTGAGTTTAAAAGTGATATCCGTTTTGCCGTCTGATCTCTCGTTTATTGTGAAATGACCATGATGCCCCTAAAATACATAAAATATTTAATTAAAAGAAAACACACATAATTAAATTACAAGAAACTTAAATACATAAAAGTAAAGGTTGTTAGTAAGACGTGAAATGTAAAATGACGATTTTCTCCTTTATAAATATACATTTTCTAACACTTAACACACCCCCCAACCAGCTTATTGTTAGTCCCTAGCAAATAAAGCGAAAACAAAATTCACATCAAAAATGATTTTTTTAAACACTCTTATTTATTCAATCAAACTAATGATAATAATCAAATAAAAGTATAAGCATTATCTCAAGTCTAAATAAACATCACACTCACATCAACCATCCATATGAATCAGCCCAGTAGACTTTGTCATAGTTACCTTCAAGAATGACATGTTAAACCCCAAAATCTCACTGGAAGTAGTGACACTCTCACAAAGAAATTAAACCCAATAAAAATAGTCACTCCAATGAATGGTAATTGAGAGAAAATAATAAAAAAATGATATCACATGCTCTTGTTAGCTTATTTAGCTATATATATTGATTTTGATGATAACAAACCACATGTTTTGATTTAACAAAGATTTATGAATTGTGTTTTTATTATAAGAAAATGAGGCTATAAAATCAAAGTGTTTTCGACTAAAATAAATGTGTTTTAAATCCTTTGATATTGTTTCTCAATTTCGGATTTGGACCTATTTGAAACTATTTATATGTTTTGGGCCATACTATAATTTATGAATTGTTTGGACTAAAGTGAAAAGTTTTGAGAACTTTGAAAATATGGGTATTATGTTGAAAAGGACCTTTGTGCGAAACAATAAACTCTTTGGGGTCATATCATAATTTCAGAAAGTTTTTGGATTAGCAAAGTAATATTTAGAAATTCTGAAATTGGACCTATTTGTAACGTTTCATAACGTTTTGGGTCATACTATAGTTTTATAAAGTTTTGGGGTCAAACTGAATTTTTGGAAACTTATTTCACTGTAGCAATCACTGTAGCACTGTAGCAAGCACTGTAGCAAACGGTTAACCGTTTATTTTGAAACGGCTAACCGATAACGTCCAGAAAGCTTGTTTTGTCTAGTTTTGTTAAAATGATGATTCTGGAGCAAAACGGTGAACCGTTTACTGAAAACGGTTAACCGTTTATTTTAACCTTGAACCGTTTAGTGAGAAAGGTTAAGCTAAATTTGTTTTGCAGGTTACTGGACACTAACGGTGAACCGTTTACTGAAAACGGTTAACCGTTTATTTGAAATTTAGCCCAATGTTCATCTTGCAAGTCTCTGGAGGTTAATGGTGAAAGGGTAAGCGTAAACGGTGAAAGGGTAAGCCTAAACGGTGAAAGGGTAACTTGAAATTTGGCCCAACGGTAACTTTTGACCAGCGAAACGGTTAACCGTTTACAATTAACCTCTAACCGTTTTCGGGCAGACAAATGCATAACGGCTAGTTTTTGAGCTCAAACTATATAAACTCAAAGCCAATTCATTTTTGGGAATCCAAGCAAGGAAAAACAAGATCACACAACATATATTGAGCTTCCATTTCGTAAATCATTTGTTGTATCATCATTGTTCTTCAATTTGTATATCCACTCTTAAAGAGAGATTAAGTGTTGTATTTTTCATTTCTCAAATTGTGATATTACAAGTGTGGGAAACACTTGGGTTAAAGAGATTGGGGATATAATCTCTTGTTGTAAAGGTTCATTGACACCTTGAAGTCAATTGTAAAAGCTTGAAGCCTTGGAAAGGGTTGGATAGTGAAATCCTCAAGCGGGTGAGCTTGGAGGCGTGGACGTAGGCGGGGATAGCCGAACCACGTAAAAATCACTGTGTTCGTTTTTCTCTTCCCTTTCTCTTTTAATTATTGTGCTTTTATTGAGCTTATTGTTTTCGATTTTATTAAGACATTAGATTGCTTGTTGTGTGGATTTGCTAGGATAAGTTTTAAAATTCCAATTCACCCCCCTCTTGGGTTGCACACTTGTATTTCAGCTCTCACCAAGATGAAAGAAATATGCCATCAACTTAGAAATAATACGATCTCAAGTCAAATAAAAATATTAATCAACCCAATTTATTTATTTTTTCTTTTTTTATTATGCATCACTACATCTTTTTAACCCATATAACTAGCTTCTACTTCAGACTATAATTCCCTAAAATCAAGAAGGACTTTTATTAGGACATAACGTAGGCTAGAGACATGGTTAATAAAGAAGGAAAATAAGGAAACAAAGTGTACGTTTGAGAAAAATGCAGAAGAATTTTTTTATTTTTTTGGAAGTTGTAAGGTGGATTTCACATATTTTTGTTATATTTCTTTTTTAAAATTTTTTTTTACTTTTGCTTGGCACAACGTCACTTAACAAAATAATTACTTACATTTTTCTCAAACATAAATAGGTAATGGAACTTATAAGGCATCGGGTAATAAAAAGTTTTTTCTCTTTTTTTTAAAAGGCTCAAAATGGTTAACTATGGATATTTCACAAAAGGGATAGCTAGAAGGCTCAGACGGATCAAAAATGACCTTTCCATCGTCTTTTAGGACTCTAAACAATCTTCCATATCTACAAGTTAAATGGGCCTCCAAATGTAGCAACACACTTTTTTTTTTTAATTTTAAGGGTTAACTCAAAAGAAATCTAGAGATCGTGTATACAATAATAAACTGCTAAGCTGTATAAAGAATGGGCAAAAGAGTTACTCTCCAAAAAAAATAATAGGCTCAAAAACTCATTTGATACTTATTATGATATGTTCATTCCTTCAAGCAACTCATATTTGTCTCCGACATCAACATGTAGAGTAGCAAACATAGTGTAACATCACTTAAGACCAAAGATAATACAAATACTAAAATTTGAAATTAATCATGTCATCCAATATTAAAACAAATCGCAATTTTTTTTAAACAACATTCTACCTCCAACCTATTCTAAACATGAAAGGAAAATATGCATGCAGAAATGTGAAAATGATGCAGAAAGATTTATTAGAAAAAAAATATTTTTTTAAACTAAGAAAATACGTTTCTAGAGGCATTACACTCCATATTCAGCCATTTTCAACATAAAAAGTTAGCAACAGTTAGTTTCTACAACAAAAAATTAGTAAAACTTAACCAAGATTCCACAATTGTCGACTATTCCCTCCCCCAACCAGAATGAAACATTGTCCTCAATGTTTTAAAGGAAAGACGTAGAGTTTAGAAGATATCACCTGGGTGGTACAGCATAGAAGAAATATTTACAAGCGGAGAGTTAAATCTAATTTGTACTTCTTACTGCGGCTACTGTTACCATCATTATTTAGATGTTCCAACACAAAAGTCCAGGGGCCTGGCATCGATCGATAAGCTTGTAACATATCAAATAGCTCATTAGCAGTGTGAGCACAAACAAAAAGTTTTTTGGCATTAGAAGGAACGAAATAGTTTTTTATTGCATGGTTAAGAAATGTGATAAAGTCATCATAAAAATTATTGACATTTAACAAACCAATGGATTTATAGTGAATGTGCAGATGGGCCCAAGATGCTAGTGTGATAAGTGTCTCTAGTGTTGTAAGATCTCCTAGAAGGAAAATAAAAGCATAAGCATGATTAAGCATTTCAGTTATTCTTTCTTGCATACCTGAGAGGACTAATTCTTCTCTAGTCGGTGAGTCAGACAAACTACCCAAAGGTTTTTATAGTAAGAGAAGTAAGATATTTCCTTGGATATGCTGGTTTTTATAGATATTTTATTAAAGATTTTAACAAATTTTCTAGACTCTTATGCAATCTACTTGCTAAGGATGTACCTTTTATCTTTGATGATTTATGTCTTGTGGCATTTGAAAAACTAAAACAATTGTTGACACCATTACCCATTATTCAGCTCCTAAACTGGAGCTTACTATTCGAGATTATGTGTGATGCATCTGATTATGTAGTAGGAGTAGTATTAGGACAAAGAATTGATCGAATTCCCCATATTATTTACTATGCTAAAATGACATTGAATGATGCACAGTTGAACTATTCAACTATTGAAAAAGAAATGCTAGTAGTAGTGTTTGCATTAGAGAAATTTCGATCTTATCTTATTGGTTGTAAAACAATTATATTCACAAATTATGTTGCTCTTAAATATTTTCTCACAAAGAAATATGCAAAAGCTAGGCTAATTCGTTAGGTGTTACTTTTACAGGAATTCAATTTAGAAATTTAAAGATAAGAAAGGCACAGAAAATATTGTGGCTGACCATCTCTCTCGTCTCAATTTTGAAATAATTATAGAGCCATTAATATTGAATGAGTCATTTCCAGATGAACAATTAATAAGTGTGAAAATATTACTGTGTTATACTGATATAGTTAATTATCTTGTTACAAGTTAACTTCTAGTGTATTGGACCAAGCAAGACAATGCCAATTTTTTTGCAGAAATAAAGAATTTCTTTTGGGATGACCTTTATTAGTTGAAGTATTGTGCAGATCAAATTGTTAGACGATATGTCCTAGAAAATGAATTTCAAAATATCATTTTATTCTGCCATGAACAAGCTTGTGGAGGCCATTTCAGCGCTAAGAAAACAACTACTAAAGTTTTACAATGTGGTTTATACTGGCCAACTATATTTTAAGATGTTTACACCTTTTGCTCTTCATGTGATAGGTGTCAACGAATGTGGAGCATTACACGAAGTAATATGATGCCATTAAATTTAATTTTAATGGTTGAGATTTTTTATGTATGGGGTATCAACTTCATAAGACTCTTTCCCCCTTTTTTTGGCCATCAATACATATTGATTGTTGTTGACTACATATTGAAATGGGTAGAAGCAATTCCATGTAGAAACAATGATCACAAGGTGATGATAGGAGTTTTGAAAATCAATATTGTTTCACACTTTGGATTCCTTCTAGCAATAATCAGTCATGGTGGTAAATACTTTTGCAATAAATCATTCAAAGCTCTTTTGACAAAATATTCAACTACTCACAAAGTGACGACCCCATATCATCCGCAAACCAGTGGCTAAGTTGAGATCTCCAATTGAGAAATAAAGCACATATTAGAAAAGACAGTGAAGCCAAATAGAAAATATGAGTCATTAAGACTCGATGATGCATTATGGGTATATAGAATGATTTTCAAGACCTCGATTGAGATGTCACTTTACAAGCTAGTGTATGGAAAAACTTGCCATCTACTTGTGGAACTCGAGCATCGTGCATACTGGGCAATTAAGAAATTCAACTTTGACATGCAGCAAGTTAGCTCAAAAAGAAGATTACAGCTAGTAGAACTTGAAGAAATTCATAATAATACACACGAAAATTCCAAGATTTATAAGCAGGGAATGAAATATTTTTATGACAAGCAAATTATGAGAAAATCTTTCACTCCAGGTCAGAAAGTGATTTTATTCAATTCTCGCTTGCAACTATTTCCAGGTAAGTTACGCTCTCGATGGTTTGTCCCATTTATTGTTCACAATATTTTTCCACATGAGGCAATTGAAATTAATCAAAAAATGATGTCACTTTTAAAGTTAATGGTCAAATATTAAAGTCATATCTAGATTATCAACCACATGGAGAGGACACCAAAATAAATTAGAGTGACCCCCTAGATTTGAATTGAGATTTTTCTTTCTTTTCAGTGATTTGATTTTTTCTTTCCTTTTCTATTCTTTTACTAATTGAAATTATTTTTACATAATTGTGTTTTTTTAACCATTAAATTATCTTTTAACATTATTAATCATAAGTGCCTCAGCGAAACAGATCCTCTTGGACCTTCTTAGACTACTTCGACATGTAAAATCTCATCTCAAAAGGCAGATTCAATTTTATAAAATACATCATATTTGAGATCTACAACCACCAGAGTTAGTATTCCGTGTTGAGAATTTAGAAAGCCAACTCAGAGACATTGAGAGAGGTATCTTCGACATTCAGTTAGAACTTGAGGTAAATTCAATAAGAGGACGATTGTAATTTTCTTTGTGTTTTAATTTGTTACTTTGTTTGTGTGTTTTAGTTTGTTACCCAATTAAGTGGCGGATAACTGCACTCCGTGACAATCAAGTCGGTTACTTTAGTTTCCCATAATAACTAATATTCTGAGGCGAAGGTATGGACAGACATGAGATTCTAACAAAGCTTCACAATCGATTCCCTTCACTTCCTCATAATGCTCTCCTTACAATCTATAAAGCTCGGTCCGAACAGCATGCGATTGCTTATGAGGAATAGCATACCTACTGACATTCGCTGGTTAATCAAGGCAAAGGTACGATTGGCAGGTGAGTTGCCTTAAAAATTTATTGCATACATGCCTGGTTGTAGTAAAGGAAATTATGCAAGAAAATGAAGAACTCGAAGAATTACTGTTGCTTGTCATAAGTGTGCAAGAATGAGATGTGATAAAAAACCATGTTCTTTAAGAATGATGTCTGATAACAAAGAAGATAAGATTCAATTCATTAAAGATTGCTTGAATAAATAGTCATTGGATGATATCTTTTGTTTCTTGAAATGCACTCCAATGCATGCGTACAAGGAGTGATTCTCCAGTTATGCTCATTATTCCAGAAAGAGCATGCATGATATAGTCTTGGGAATCTAACTATAAACGACCCTGTTTGCTAGTTTATAAGAAAACTGGATGGCAAGCCTATCCTCGACCCATAGAGGACGTTCAAACAATTTCTGGACGTAAAACCAGAGGAAGATGTGAGCCACAGTCGCAACTACCTGTAAATATCATTTTACTTTACTGTTGTTTTATTTCACTTTTTTTTATCATTTGCATTCTCGTCTTTAATAATTTTATTTTATCACTGTTTGATTTTTCTTTTTTTACTGTTTCCTTTTTTTCTCTTGAGTCATGTGCTTTACATGCTACCTCATACACAGTTGTGACCTACTGTTACAAAGATTCTTAAATATGATTTTTTTTTTGTTAAGCACTCACAAATTATTTTTGAGAAGTATTACAATGGCAGCTACTCCTAATAAATAATTCAAGAACATTTGTGTGCTTTCTGGATTTAACTATAGCAAACATAAAAAGTTCATTGAGGCTGCCATAGATCTTAGTCAAAGAATAGCAGAGAGAAAATTACACTTGGTGTATTGAGGAGGTAACCAGGGCTTATCAAAATTGGTCTCAGAAGCTACTTTTATCATAGAAAGCCAACGGTTAGGCATTATCCCAAGAGCCTTAAAACCTTTGGGCAGTTTGTCTGACTCACCAACTGGAGAAGAGTTACTCATTTCAGGTATGCAAGAAAGAATAACTAAATTGCTTAATCATGCTAATACTTTTATTTTCCTATTTGGAGATCTTGCAACTTTAGAGACACTTATCACTTTAGCATCTTGAACTCATCTGCACATTCACCAGAAACCCATCGATTTGTTAAATGTCAATAGCTTTTATGATGGCTTCATCGCATTTCTTAACCGTGCAATAAAAAATTATTTCATTCCTTCCACAGTGAAAAAACTTTTTATTTGTGCTCACACTGCTAATGAGCTACTTGATTTGTTACAAGCTTATCGACTAGAGCCAGACCCTAAGACCTTTGTGTTGGAGTGTCCAAATAATGATGGTAACAATAGCCGCAGTAAGAAGTGTAAATTAAATTTAGTTTTTCGCTTGTAAATATTTTCCTCTGTGTTGCACCACCCAGGTAATGTCTTCTAAACTCTACTTCGTTCCTTTAAAACATTGAGGACAATGTTTTGTTCGCGTTAAGAGGAGAGAATAGTTGACAATTGTGGAATATTTCAATCTTGGTTACGTTTTTACTGATTTATTATTGTAGAGACTAACTGTAGCTAACTTTTTATGTTGAAGATGGCTGAATATGGAATGTAGTGACTCTAGAAACGCATCTTCTTCGTTTGAAAAAAATAAAAAAAAATTTAAACATTTTCTTTTTCTTTATTAAGCTTTGAAAATCATTTTTTTCTAACTTCTTCTTTTTAATTTCTCCTTTATAAATATACACTTTCAAATTTTTAAGTCCAAAATGGTTGAATATGAAATGTAGTGACTCTAGAAACACATCTTCTTAGTTTAAAAAAAATCATTTTTTCTATCATTTTAAGTATTACTTTTCTAATTAGTTTTTCTTCATCATTGTCACCTTTCTATATGCATATTTTCTTTTCATATTTAGAATAAGCTGGGGGTAGAATGTCGTTAAGAAAAATTGTGTGATTTTTTAACATTGGATGACATGATGACTTTCAAATTTTAGTATTTTTATTATCTTTGGTCTTAAGTGATGTTATACTATGTTTGCTACTCTACATGTTGATGTCGGAGACAAATATGAGTTGCTTGAAGGAATGCACATGTTATAATAAATCCCAAATGAGGTTTTGAGTCTGTCATTTTTCTTGGAGAGGAACCTTTTTTGCCCATTCTTCATACAGCTTAGCAGTTTATTATTTTATATACAATCTCTAGATTTCTTTTGAGTCAACCTTCTAAAAAAAATTGTAAGATAAAAATATAAAAGAATGGACAAAAAGCGTTGCTACATTTAAAGGTCCATCTAATTAGTAAATGTGGAAGATTATTTAGAGTACTAAAAGATGATGGAAATGTCATCTTTGACTCGTTTAGGCCTTTCTAGCCATCCCTTTTGTGATATATCCATAGTTAACTCTTTTGACCCTTTAAGAAAAAAAATTTTTTTGTCAACTTATCATCTTGACCCATTTCGATTAGGAGTATTACCCAATGTCTTCCAAGTTCCAACACCTATTTATGTTTGAGAAAAATGTAAATAATTATCTTTTTTAGTAAAGTTGTGTAATACAAAAGAAAATGAAAAAAATAAAAAAATAACAATAATAAATAAGTGGAAGGCACCTTGTAGCTTCTAAAAAAATCTCCACTTTTTCTCAAGCATATACTTTGTTTTCCTTATTTCCTCTCATTTGTTAGCCATATTCCTAGCCTACGTTACGTCCTAATAAAAATCCTTCTTGATTTTAGGGATCTATAATCTGAAGTAGAAGCTAGTTATATGGGCTAAAAAGATGTAGTGATGTATTAAAAAAAGTAAAAAAAAAACATTTGGTTGACTAGTATTTTGTTTGACTTCAGATCATCTTATTTTTAAGTTGTAGGCATATTTCTTTCATCTTGGTGAGAGTGTATGATATTACTTCTTTATTATTTTCTCTGAAATTTACCATTCATTGGAGTGGCAATTTTTATTGGATTTAATTTCTTTTTGAGAGTGTCACTACTACCGATGAGATTTTAGGGTTTGACATGTCATTCTTGAAAGTGGTTTGATTACACTGGCTATGACAGAGTCTGCTGGACTGATGCATGTGGATGGTTGATATGGGAGTGATATTTCTTTTGACTGGAGATAATGCTTATACTTTTATTTGATTTTTATCATTAGTCTAATTAAATAAATACGATTGTTTTTAAAAAAATCATTTTGACTTTGAATTTTTTTTGCTTTATTTGCTAAGGACTAGCGATAAGCTGGTTGGGGGTGTGTTGAGTGTTAGAAAGTGTATATTTATAAAGGAGAAAATCATTGTTTTACATTTCAAGTCTTACTAACATCCTTACTTTTATATCTTTAAGTCTCTTGTGATTTAATTATGTGTGTTTTATTTTTATTAAGCATTTTATATATTTTAGGGGATCATTCACAATAAACGAGAGATCAGACAGCAAAACGAACATCACTTTTGAACTCATGACAGTAAAAAATCTTAAGAGGAGTATAAAAGGGAAAAGGGTACTATTCACATATACGGTACTATTCACATCATGTCAGTGGACCAAAAATCATGTGTATGGTACATGCATATACACGAGATTATTTACAACCAAACTGATTCAAGCTGCCTGATTGTTCAAACAGCGTGGTCAAACCATGTTACTATTCAAATCACGTGGTCAAACCGCATATTGTTGACTGATGATGTGGCGCAATCCTGAGCGTCCGAACTGTTTTTAATTCGATGATCATGATTTACTAAGTGTATCTATAAAAGGGGGCTCTCCCTCCCTAATTTAGCATCTCTGAATTTATTTTTGAGCTCTTGTTTTGTAATTCCTTCTCCATCTTGTATTTTCTACGTATTTTAATAAATTTCCATTTTACCCCTAGTTCAATTATGAGTAGCTAATTTTCTTTTAAGTTTGGGTTGAAGATGGAGTCTCAACTTATGCCATGAGCTTTATTCGATAAATTTACTTTTTTTTCCCCCCCAATTTTTGTGGATGTTTTGACTTTTCGTCGACAAATAGTAATAACCTTGTCTAGATACCGCCCTAGTTAAATTGGCTTCCTAGTATAAGATTATTATTATTTGGCACGATAAACCCTTAGCACCATATTGATTAGAGTGTGGTTCATGAGGAGCGGAAATCCACCTTATGATTTAATTGGTATTAATAAGGAATATTTAGTCCATAGTGCATGAATACATATCCAGATCCAGATACCCAAACACTTCAATTATAATAGTTTCCACTTTAATTTAATTCCGCCATTCTAATTTAAATTCTAGGATAATCTAAATCACTTCTACATCAAATCCAACCATCCTCATAGAAAATTAATTCTACATATAATTAAAAATCCACATGCTCGTGGAATCGATACTCGTCACCATTGATTTATTCTACAATAAATTCGTGCACTTGCGAGTTCAATAAAATTTATACAACAGTGAAATTAGAGATAAAAATCCTAAAGATGCACTAGATTACCTTGACCAATTAGTTGAAAATGCACAATATTGGGATATTGTTGGCATTTTTGAATTGACAAATAAATTAATTTATTAGAAGTCAAAAGATCATGATTTACTAGAAAAAAATTGGATCCCTAGTTAGGAAGTTAAAGCTTTGAAGAATAAAAAAATTGATTAAGTAAAATATGTTCAAGAAATTACATGTGATATTTGTAGTTCTAATAATCATTTCACTCAAGATTATTCCACTTTGCTTGCACTTAAAGAATGTTTGCATGATCAAGCTAATGCCATTAACAATTTTAATAAGCCAAACCCATATTCACAGACTTATAATCTTGGCTGGAGAAATCATCTAAATTTTAGTTGGAGGAAAAATAACAATGCACAATCTTTACAAGCACCACCTCCACAAAATTTTCAAAATACTTAGCCTTATGCACCATATATTCCACCACCATGGAAATATTTGGAAGACACAATGCATTCATTCATTAGGAAGCAAGATGTTATTAACAATCAAAATGCACAAACCTTATCTTATTTGAAAGATACTCTTGCTAACATTACTTCTACACTCATAATTTAAGACAAAGGAAAATTTTCAACTTAACCACAACTAAATCCTAAGATTCAACAAAATTCACTCATGGATCAAATCAAGTCAGTTATAACCGACTATGGATAGATTTTTTCTACTTTAAATATGAATGGAAATTAAGGGGTCCAATAATTTAAGACCAAGAATTGGGTAAGGTGTTTCTACTTGGCTTTATTTTCTTGTTGACTGACTAGAAAAAAATAAAATAAAATAATCAATTGAGGTATTAAGCAAATTAGATGAGAAACCATAAGAGATTTGCCTAAGCTTTGTTATAGTGCCAACTGTCAAGTGTCTTCAAAACTTGCCATTAGTCTACTTATATAATAAATAAGAGAGTCACGGACTGGGCTGTGCAGATAAGTGAAGGATTAGCATTACTGGTTATTTGATAAATTCTAAAATACATATAATGTTCTGTGTAATCAGATAATGTGGAATTATTAACTAATAATTTTTTAACATGTGTCAGTAATTTTAAACTTAAAAATTAATTTATTAGAAGTCAAAAAATTCCTTTTCTTTCTCTTTCTTTCCTTTGATTTGAAAAATTCCTTCTCCCTCCACCAAATTTCAAAAGGAAAAGACAAAATAAATATTAATTTATTAGAAGTTAGAAAAATAATCAATTGAATAAAGTGCCTTTGCAAATCTTTGGTAATCTCTATTTGATGCTCATTCTTCTTCCCATTCACAACTCGCTTCTCTTGGAAAAAAAAAATCTTTGGTAATCTGGTTTTCATGCTCCTTCTGGAGTTGTGAATGGGAAGCAGAAGCAGCATCAAACCAAGATTACTTTTAGATTTTCAAAGTGAATTAAGACCGCGATTATCATACTTCAAGCATTTGTAGAGTGAATCAAGACCATTCACCAAATTTTTCTTTTGCCTACCACTTGTTTGTTTAATACTTTGTGAAACAAGTTAAGATACTGGCGTTGAAAATAATGCTCACACACTCACACTCACACTCACATATTGTAATTGTTTGATTCATTGTTTCTTGATGGACAACATGTGTTAAGATTTTATAAATTACTTGCAAATTCTGAAATTATTATGTTTTATTCTTTGATAAACATGCCCTCATGAATGGAACTCTATTTTGAATTTTCAATAATATTGTATAGAAGCCATTTGAAAGAGAATACTTTATAACCAACTTTGGTGATAAAATAACCAAATGTTCAAAATTTTAAAAGACCATAAAATAGTTTTTCACTGCTACTCAAAATTAATATGCATGTATCAAAATACCATTTTTTTATTAAATAAAAAATGTAGGCACTAGTGCTAAAAATAAATTATAAACTAAAAACTCACAAGTTCCTCAATTATATACATTTTAAACAACAATATTTTTCGAATAAATTTGAGAAGTTGAAAAAAAGTATCTAACAATAAACACTATTCTTAAGTGAACAAAAAATCTTGTGCAAATAGCAATATTATAAATTTAACCACACTAATATGTAAATTTGCATATTGCCATAGTCAGCAAATGCCTTGGCAACCTACTCACGCAAAAGGGGAGGAAAAAAAAATTAGTGCAATGTTAAAAGAATAAAAATATTAACGAGTGAATATAAACATGATAATATACTAACTGGAGATACGCACACACATACCATTGTACTTAGAAAAAGACGTTATATAACATTCAATTTCCTTGGCGTTCAAATTGATCCGCACCATAGTTGTTTCATCCCACATTGTATGTTTACATATTAAAGCACATATAGATAGTTATTTAAAAAAGAAATAAAACCTAACTTAAGTGAGGGCACTATCCAAATGCAATTGATGGCAAAGATGAAGATAGAGCACGCTTTGTGGATAAATATGCTTTCTTAGTTAAAATAACTTAGAAATTTAAGTGTTTACAGTGATTTTCAAGTATTACCTGGTTCAAATTAGGCATTCAGTAAATTCCCTAAATAATGCTAGTAAAACTTAAGTTATGAATCGATATATTGAATATTGAAACTTGTTGCATGGCTGGTGGATGTGTTAGATGTGATGATGGAGCAGTGTAGCAGAGTCGGAATTAAAAGGATGGGAGACACTAGATATTGTTCTAGTACTGTACCAAGCAAACACTATTAGTTTATGCTCTAATTGAAGTGTGATTAGCTATCGTTCCAATCCAAACGACTCAATAAGATTTTAACAACGCATGAAACAAGATTAGATGATGCTTTCATCTAAATGACTCTACAAGAGAGATTTTGATAGATAATCTCAATGAAAATTTTAAAAGAGGGGTTTTATTGACTAATTGAAGTTGAAGTTATGAAAATAATAAAAACATCTCCCTATTTATTATAGGGTAAACCTACTTCCCAAGTTACCTTAGAAGAAAAATAAATTATAATTATAATAAAAATAAAAGATTAAAATACATACCATAATTGACTCTAATTAAAATATAAAATATCAATTAAGACACATACCATAATTGACTCTAATTAAAATAGAAAATATCAAAAGACCCAAAATAACAAAATTCTAAAATCCTAAAATAGCATCCTACATCATGTGATGGATTGACACCTTTCAAATCGAATGTTGTGACATTTCTAATTAAGCTAATGGCATGTTTTTGCAGGGGAATGGAGTTTTGAATGGGAAGTAGAAAGAGCATCAAAGCGAGATTATTAAAGACATGTTTTTGCAAGGGAATGGAGTTGTGAATGGGAAGAAGGACCACTATAGCAAGGCTTTTCAAATGATTAGAAAAAGTAATGATAGACATCCAAAATCTTTTTATCCATAATTCTATCCCAAATCATATGTTATTCATTAGTTGGTTGATAATTCTTTACAAAATTTAAATGAATTAATTGTATTATTCTCACCAACCAATTAATGAATGTCACAACATTTGGGATGGTTGATACGAACCCCATCAAGAACTTACATGTCCCTAATTAATTTAGTTCCCAAGATCGAATCTAAACCAGGAATAGAATGAAACATCGACCCAATGCTTATCGAAAGCACGAACCTTGGTATGTAAAGCCGTCATAATCAGCCATAGATAGTCTAATTGATAAGTCAAGAGTTTGAACGCCACAGAAATCCCATTAGTTCAAAGAGTTCGTAAAAAATCAAAGAGAATTAACTCTCCCACCAATTGCATAAAAAAACTTCTTCCATGTTTATTGAATACGAGTACTTTATATAGGGTTGGTTATAAGAATTTTTGGAAATAAATCCTAACCCAAAAATCAAATTTGAATTTGAATCTTCCCTAATAGGAAAGAATTTAAACCAAATTAGAATCCTAATTTAAGTAAATAGGAAAGAATCTAAATCAAATCAGGATCCTAATTGGCTTAAATGTCTTACATTAATTAAATGAAAACTAGGCGATTAAAATAGAAATAATTGATTTATTTCCCTAATAGCCTCCTCAAGAAACGAGAAAGGATATGAAAAAGGAAAATAATATATTTTCCTGCCATAATGTGCAAGCCAACTCCCTATTTCATCGAAATGACTATTTGGAAATTTCAAGAGCCTAAATCATGCATTTATCATGTGTGATTCCTTCAATAGACCTCCACTAATTTGATTGAGCCCAAGTTGCTTGAATCAATCTATTAAGCGATTATTTGACTTTCTTTACTTGAGCTCTTGTAACGGGTTTGACGGGAACTTGAATAGGATCTTAATATGCCTCATCCCATGTGCTTGTAATAGTTTTATCCTTAATCTCATCAATGGTGTTTTGGGATAAAAAATTTGGGAATTGTAGCACTATTTGATTTGAAAAGGCACTTTATTCAACTAATTATTTTTATAACTTCTAATAAATTAATGTTTCATAATTTTATGTTCTTGAATTTGGAACATGGAAGATGAGCTTTTCAAACCAAAGGAAATAGAGAGAAAGGCAGGGAATTGTTTAACCTTTAATAAACTAATTTTTATCTTTAAAAATTATTGACATATGTCAAAAAATTATTAAACATCAGACGTATTATAGATTTTCCATTTGTCATGGAATCAAAGCCTAAGAAGTGGTAATCTTGTAAATAACAGTCAGAACAACAAATCGGAGATCTTTTAAGCTATCTTCCAAATTCAAAATTTAATGGACTTTGATAATGTTAAAGAGTCCAATATATTAACAGATTTTATGTTGCAATTACTCAATCTTTAGCAAAGCTTGCTCTAAAGAAGTGCGAAACTATTGTGTGAATGAATTCTTATCCTTCACAACTATTGTATTTATAATTCACTTGATTAATATGAAGCTGGTATTTTTCTCTAAAAAAAAAAGGCCCAAGCATGGTATAATACTTGCACCATTTCCAATTAGTTATATCAGCTTCTATTTCATATTACTTGCAAACTTCCTAATTATATTATTTCATTATTCTATATTTTTATTCAATCAATCATTCTATACCATCAATTTATATAAAAATTTGTGGAAGTAATATTATTATTCATTTATATTTAGAACACTGGCTTCAACAGATAAATTAAGGGTATTTTTTAAGCGGGTGCAGTTGTAGTATAAATAAACCCATACTAGACTCCATTTACTGGCAACACAACTGCTCTAAATGCACTCTTAGGTCATGTTTGGTTTAAACAAAGGGGAGGAGAGGAAAAGAGTAGAATGCAGGTAAAGAGAAAAGAAAAGAGTGAAGGAGAATAGTGAAATTAAATTTCATTGTTTGGTTTGACATAAAATTTGATAGGGAAGGGAATTATAATTTTTTTCTTTGGACAAATTTATTCTCTGCCTTAAAAACTAAATTACCTATATTAGTAATGAAAGATAATTTAACATCAATCCCAAACTTTTTTAATATCAAAAAGTCCTAAAACAATTCATGATTTATATTTAATATAAAACATAAAATAATTTAATATAAATAAAAGGCAATCAACAGAAGTCAACGACAGTCAACGGCGACTGGAGACTTTCCGACGAAATTCCGGCAGCTTCTGGCAATGGTTTGAGGGATGCTAATGGTCCGACGGAGGTCCCGTGAAGGTTCGGCGAAAGTCTAGCAATAGTTAATTTATATTTCTATATTTTCATATTAAATAAATAAGTTTATTTATTAATTAAGTTTCTTAAATCATTCATTAAATTTAATTATTGTAAATTTTTTATAATATTAAATTGATAAAATAAAATTATAAATAATAATTATTAATGGCATTAAACAAGTTAAAATATTGAAGGTAATTTTGAAAGTTTTGATTTTTAATATAAGAGGCATTTGAATTCTTCACCCCTTGGTGTGGAATTCAAATTTTACATTATAATGGATATTAAATTCTAATGAAAATTAAATTGTTATATATTTTGTGTAACCAAATAATGAAAATAAAAATAGCATTTAAGTTTCTTTTCTCTCCTCTATTCTCTCCTCCCAATCAAACACCACCTTTATTTAAAAATTCTGGTAAAATTCTAACTATAATGTGTAATTAAAAAGAAAGTCAAATTTGATTAATTTGCGTTATAAATTGCCAAGAAAAGAGAAAGCCCATTAATTGTTGTGGATTCGTCACTGAAAATTATGTAGAACTTGTGCAGATAATAAGACACAGAGAACCACGACAATTGTGGGAAATGATGTCAAATAAAATACGTAAAGAAATGAGGGTAAACGATTAATTAGTGTCGTTTTATTGACTGAGTGACTTCAAAAATAAAAAATAATTGAAGACAACGACAAGTCAAGTAAACAAATTAAAGCTGGTAGGCCAATAGTGTTAAGCCTTCATGGGAATTCTTTATCTTTTATACAAAACTGTGAATGAGGTTTAGATCCAATAGTGTTAGGCCTCCATCATGATTCTCTCTCTTTTATATAGATATGTGAATGAGGTCTATACCCAACCAATCCAAAGATTTTAAATTGTAATATATCTATAGACTCTAATAATCAAAAAACAATCAAATTAGGTGTCTTATTTTATTTTATTAATGCGTAAAAGTGTGGACAAACGTTAAGTTAATTTTTATTTTCCTCAAGATTTAAATAAAGATGACCATTCAATAAAACTATATAAAAATTACTTGATGAAGGACGTCGACCCTCTGCTTTATTTTATAAATAGCGAAGAGACATACCTATTGCTAGTTGCAGCAGGAATATTGATTAATCAATTAAGATGGTTAGGGGTCCAAAATTGGTGTGGGTGAAGTTATTTTTTGATGGTCGTTTTACTTGCAAATTGTTGGAGTGAGGGATGCTGGGAGCAAAAGAGAGTTGCCCTCTTGCAACTTAAACATTTCTTCAGCATTCGGGGGGAGGGAGATGAAAATAATTCGGACTGTTGTCACTGGGGACGAGTTGTGTGCAACAACAACACTGGCAGAGTAATGGAGCTTCATCTTTCTTCTGCTAGGGGTTTGAGCTTGAGAGGGTGGTATCTGAATGCTTCTTTGTTCTCTCCCTTTCAAGAGCTAGAGTGGCTCGACTTAAGTTTTAACTTAATAAAGGAAAATGAAGGTTTTTTTTTTTTTTTTTAATGAGATTGATGAATGGAACCAGTCATTCTTGTGATGAGATTGTTTTATTATTATTTTTTTTTCAGGTGATCTAACGGGGCTATCAAGGTTAAAGAACCTGAAGTTTCTCGATTTAGGCTCCAACTACTTGAAGAATAGCATCTTATCAAATATAGATGGTCTTTCATCTCTAACAACATTATATTTGTATGATAATATATTGAATGGAACCATTTATATTATAGGTAACCTTGAGCTTTACTCTCATCTTTAATTATGAATCTCATTGAGTTTGGAAAATAAAAAATAAAAAATCGATCTGATGAGTCAGCAGGAATCGGAACTTTGCTTCAACAATATCGAAGGTTTCTCGTTATTCACATTTTATTTTATTTTTTACCTTTTTTGTACA